>JAKGSA010001267.1:24476-81766 GCA_033558755.1 Philaethria dido | reverse complement strand
TCATTTGCTGAGGCATCGTAAGTATCATATACGTTAACTGTTCCGTTGTGTCCCGGAGGGTTCATAAGACTGCGTGGTTGTTGCAAAGTTCAATCAGTCAGGCAGGAATTCACGGCAAAGTGGCGGGGCGGTGCCATTCTGCTTTCGGTTCTCTTTTATGACTTCATTTTATAGTTATAATTGAGGGATTGAAAGGACGCGCTCACAGCTTGTCTTCGGATGGGATGAGAGTGATTTCAACGGAAACGTCTATGTCTATGATACTTAGTAATTATTATAAACCATACCTTTTCTAACACTGTTACCTCTGAATCTCTAAAAGAACTTGAGTTACTTACGAATATAACAATAATGGATCTTAACCGCGAGACGTATCATGAGCCAATTTACTTATATCATTTAGTTATAGAAAAAAAAAAATTGAGAGGTGGAAAACGTTACAACCCATAGGAAACAAAAACCTTTTTTTAGAAAACATTTCATTTTTTTTAATGCTGACCGCTAAACCGTCCAACTGTTCTGACTATACAGAACGTGGGTTTTTCAAGAGGCGCGGGTTCGACTCCCGCTGCGTTCTTCTACGAACATTTTATACGTTATTTAAAAATATTTTCCTTTTTATTTATTTTTATTTTTAAAAATACTAAAAATGTATAGAACTAAATAAAAAATATTTTATACAATACATTACTTATTGATTAAGGCTAATGACCCGCAATTGTGCGAACTTCAATGAAAGACAAAATACTACATATATTTAATATAGGTGACACGTACATCGTACAATGCTCACCTACGCGTATATTAAACAATAGATGCTAAAGGTCCTTTAGAATTTGATAAGAGAATATTCCAAATGGATTCTTAATTCAGTTGTGATAGGTCGTTCGTGTGTTCTTAAGTTTCGATATGATGTTGATATGAATTGCATAAAATATCTATTACTACATACATACATAGCTTCACGCCGTATCCCGCATATAGCAGGGTAGGCAGAGGAAACCTAGTGTTAAGACACTCCGTTCCCCACTTTCCGCCGACTTAAGGCATTGCGTGCTAAGTGCCGGAACTCAACGCCGCGCTTTGCCTTGTTACCAAATAAAGGAAATGAAAATATTAAATTTTCCAGGAAACGGAATTTTTCAGTGGGAATCGTACCCACAGCCAGTCGCGTTTACGGTCACGCGCTTGTGCCTCTGCGCCACGACAGACTATCTATAAATGTAGTACTAAAATAATATTAATTCAGTAAACATAGAAAGAGGCAACTGAATTATCTTGAATCCTTAAGAATTACATACTCATAGATAGTTATATCTTGGTTCTAAAGTTAATTATTTATGAATAAAAATAATTGTAGAAAAAGTTAATAAAAGGTCTCATACCGTCTCTTGTTTCCGTAAATATCAAGGTGAACTATTAGAAAACCAATACAAACTACATCGCAATGCAATATCAAATGTACATATGAATATTTTATTATTATTATTTATTTTATAACGCATATAGCAGGATAGACAGAGGGAACCTGAGAACCTAGTGTTAAGACACCCCGTTCCCCACTTTCCGCCGAATTGTGGCATTGCGGGCTGAGTGACGAAACTGAACGCCGCGCTTTGCCTTGTTACCATACCCAGGAAATGAAAATACTAAACTTTACATTTCCTGGAGTGTAAATCGAACCCACAACCTGTCGCGTTTACATCCGCACGCTTGTGCCTTTACGCCATGACAGGCGTTTATTTTATTATCGCAATTTATTTTCATAATATACTTATATATAAACATGTACCATTTCTAATTTTCAGTCCTATGCTTCAAGTAGGTGATAATACGGTAGAAGCTTATTTACATAGGAAGGTCCCTTTATTAGCCCAGCAGATTATCCCTACGTTATTGTGTGACGCCATTAACCATCGAAACTTCGCTTTGTCTTCACGGAACATCTTATCTTTATTTACCTTTACTCTAAGTTTTAGATTTACATCATCCTTTGAATTACCTAAAACATTTTAATGTTCTTTACACATAACATATATGCATTTTGTATGTTTATTTTACAAATTGAGTCCATTGTGACGCAGTGGGGCAACCTGACTGTGGTATTAGGGTAGTAGTAGATTGAGTTCCCACTTGAGGTAATAATCGTACTTAAATTGTTTTTATTGAATGGTAAATCAAAACATTAGTTGCTTCTTCTATTTATTTTAAGTTGCTAAAATCAATCTAGTTGTAAGGTAAATCTTAAAAAAATGTTTTGATATTTTTTTTAACTTCCCGCTGCATCCCGCATATAGCAGGTCAGGCAGAGGGAACCAGAGAATCTAGTGTCAAGACACTCCGTTCCATTTCAACAAATCCGTTCCCCTCTTTCCGCCAGTTTGAGGCATTGCGTGCTGAGTGGCGGTACTCAACGCCGCGCTTTGCCTCGTTACCAAACTCAGAAAATGAAAATACTTCATTTCCTGGAGTGGGAATCGAACCCACAACCTGTCGCTTTACAGTCGCACACTTGTGCCTCTGTGCCACGACAGGCGTCTATTTATTTAAAATTGCTAAAATCAATTTCGTTGTAAGGTAAATCTTAAAAAACATTTTTTGTTCGTAAAAAACAAAATAATCACATACAGATACACATAAATATATAGTCAATCCTTTTTAATACTCTTTTACTAGCTTTACCTGCATCTATCTATCTGGAAAATAATCTTGCAAGGCCATTTTACTACATCCATAGGTCCAATTTTCTTGGAGCCTTTACACATCCTAAGATCTTATATCTATACAATATTTTCCTAGTATGAATCTGGTGTTTTTGTCAGAACGAAAAGGATAACTAAAAAATAAATTTAAGCTAGTTCCCTTTAGTGTTTCTTTTAAAATAATTAGTTACTACATACGTAACTGGCTCCACGCTGTATTCCATATATATCAGGGTAGGCAGAGGGAAACTAGTGTTAAGACACTCCGTTTCCCACTTTCCGCCCAATTGAGGCATTGCGTGCTAAGTGACGGAAGTCAGCGCCACACTTTGCCTTGTTACCAAACCCAGGAAATGAAAAATTCCATTTTCTGGAGTGGGAATTGAACCCCACATCCTGTCGCGTTTACAATCGCACGCTTGTGCCTCTGCGCCACGAAGGCGTATAATTTTTTTTGGTATAAGTGTAATTATAATTAGGTACTAGTTTCACATATTGACATTTGGCGACTATATAATTAATTCTTATGCGATTAATTATGTGGGTCTTAATTATACTTCACTATTGAAATGGAAAGCAACAAAGTTTTATTCTCACTCTCGAAATATTTTTTGAAGTTTACAATATCGTTGTGTATTTGTTTAAATATTTTCAGTTTTGACATTTAAAGCGCAACAGCCCGATGTGAGCAAAAGTGATGACTGGTTTGATTCGACAATGGATTTTTTATTTATTTACGAGTATATACCACAAAAGAATAAAAAATATATAAAATACACAAAAGTTGACTTATCTCTAAAAAATATTTCTTTCAGGAATCCATGAATGCAAGAATATTAAAGATACAGACATACATACATACACAGCTTCATGCTGTGTATGTATGTATATGGCGTATGTACTCGTATATGCATAAGGTAGGCAGAGGGAACCTAGTGTTAAGACACTCCGTTCCCCACGTTCCGCCGAATTAAGGCATATAAAGATACAATGAGATGTAAATATTAGATCAGAACTAAAACCAAAAAAATTTAAGAAAAGCGACTTCACGCTATATCTCGCATAGCAGGATAGTCAAAGTGAACCTAGTATCAAGACACAACGTTCACCACTTCCCGCCGAATTCGAGACTGCATATTAACTAGAAGCCCCGCTTTGTCTTACCAGAGTGGGAGAGTGATTTTTTTTTTATCTTCACTCTGTATCCTGCATATAGCGGGGTAGGCAGAGGGAACCTGAGAACCCAGTGTTATGACACTCCATTCTCTTTCAACAATTCTTTTCTTTCAATAAATTAGAGTGAAAATAATTTATAAATAATCATTCCCCCGAAAAAGAGGCCTGTCCTGGTGTAGAGACCATTGAACGCTTCAGGTTGTGGGTTCGATTCCCACTCAAGGAAATGGCAATATTGAATAATATTAAATATTTTCATTTCCTCGCTCTGGTAACGAAGCAAAGCGCGGCGTTGAGTTCCCTCACTCAGCACGCAGTGCCTCAATCCGGCGGAAAGTGGGGAACGGATTTGTTAAAAGTGAACGTAATATCTTAACATTAAGTTCTTTGGTTTTCTCTTCTTGGTGCGGGACTCAGCATGAAGCTAAAAAAAATCACCCGAAAAAGTTATTTAAAAGATATATTCATAATAGTTAAAATTACCATATTATTATAAACTATTAAGTTAATAAACTTTAAATACATGACGTTTAAGTAAGAAACGACAAAATCAGTAAAGAAACAAAGGAAATAATTCCGCTAACAAAATGTACACAGTTAGAGTTTTCATGTCGGGGCTATGAATACAAAAGTTTTATGAGCTTTAACCGCGTGATTGCGCTCATCGCTTCAAGCATCGTTAATAAAGTAACGACTCTATTTTAAGAACGTAACTTTTTGGGCAAACTCTTTTGACCCACAAATTTTGTGTAAATATTTGGAGGTATATGTTATACTTGCTTGCTTACTTGTTTTACAAATGTATTGCTCTATTCAAGCCCATATAAATTATATATGACTAAAAAATTTTGTAAGAATCTTCTAGAACTTTGATACAATTAGCCCAAAGCCAGCTAGCCAAAATTTAAGATCTGACGTCATCACGGTGCAGTGGAACAGCTTCAGACGGACTGCAAATGCAATTAATTGTGGGTTTGATTCCCATTCGCGAACATATTATATTTATATTATCTTCATATCACTGGTAAGGCAAATGGCGGCGTTAAATTCCGCCACTTAACACACAATTTCGAATCCAGGCACTAGATGTTCTCTGACGGCCTTGCTGTGCAGAATTTTATAAATATCAAGAAATTCAATTGGTAAATAAAAAACTATTGACCAAATACTTAATCTTTTCCATTAACTCACAAACAAAGGATGTTAATTTGCATTCAAATGACTTTATTTAGCTGAAATTAACTTTAAACGATAAATGAATGGTACAGTAGAAATGTTTAAAGTAATCCGTTCCCTAAGTGCGGCGCTTCCTGACCAAACCGCAGACACTCCGAACTGTAACCGGGGCATAAACTAGGAGATGTTATCATTCGACTTTATGTAACGTAATGGTCTCGAATAAGTATTTGTCACTGACGATACAGTTTTGGAAATGTTATTGTTAACGTGACTAGAATTCTATAGTTTTCTAGACTTTAATACTATAGGACAATAGTGACGCTGCGAAATAATGTTGATGGTTTGAGATTATTTTTATTTCAGTTCGATTCCTTAGTTTTTACGATATGAATATCATGTTCTATTTTAGTAGATTTTGTTCTCCTTAGACAGAACATAAAAGTAGATCTAGTTACCTTAATCATAATAGATGCTAGTAGTAGTAGAAGCTGTAAAATAAAATGAACCTATGAATATAGCACCTAGAAATGTTTCTTTTTGTTCATTATGAGTACATAAAAATTAATCGTTAAAATATTATTTTCTTTTAATTTTCCATCATTATCATCATTTTTCCATACTACCACTCTCTATTCGTTCTAATCTTGAATTAATTTTATTGATAATGGAATAACCAATGAATATGAATAACTTCTATGAAATGCGGTCACATGTCTTACTTAGTTATCAAATTTTATATTTTTTTACGAAGACAACAAAGTTTATTTCGCGGAATTATATAATACATGCGTACACAAAATCGTAATAATAAATTATAAAAATTCAAACTCACTGAATATATTTGTAACATGAAAGTAGACGTATATCTAAATTGCTCAAATAAATCTAATAACACACAAGGGAGTCGTTCTCGAGGCGCTAACGTTGTATTCCGCTATATAATTCTTATCTTTATGTTTAGTTTGCCTGTAAAGGTATGCAAAATAATACCATCTTCATAGTTTACAGCCCAGTTTTATATTCGTAACTTATGTCACGTCACGTAACGTGATGTAACGTGTCATTATGCTAGGCCTCAATCATCTGGACATATTTTTTTTTAAATCCAACCCCTTAAGTAATTTTGACGTTTGAAAACAGATATCTAATAAATATACTGAAAGAGTATTTATCTTCCATTCTATGCCCAAATAAGGAAATTAAATGATGAATGACAAAGCCTATCGCCGTAGCATTTTTTTTAAAACTGCGGAGGACTATAGCAACAATCTGCTGACTTACACCTGTGCTATGAATTTTGTCTGTATATTTGACCAATATCAAGGTCAGAGATCACTCACAGTGCAAATGTGGCCTAGACGAAATTTCTTCTTCCCGTATCCTTTTCAGCTGTCCTTAATTAATTCGCCCTTTAAATTATGTTATTCTTCATAAACTCTTCTGTCCTCTTAATGTTCAATGTTTGTTAATCTTTATGTATAGTCATATGTGTAAAATTTTATATAAATAAATATATTAAATTTTAAACTACAAAAAATATTTTTAAACATAAAAACCATAATTGTACTAAATTAAAATATAATAAAAGTCCCTACTTTCTTTTACAATATAAATAAGTTTATTACCAATTCTTAGAACATATATACAATAATTCAAATAAAGTAACTACATTTCTTTTGTTTTTTTAAATTCTATTCAATATTCACTAATGATTAATATTGAAATATTAATTCGACATGATAAATGCTAGATCAAAATAGATTATTTTATAACAGCATGCGCCTAATAACGATTTAACGTCAAATGAACAGAAGAGGCTTACTAGTTATTGTTGGATCGTTAATCCTTTAGGTATGAAATGTTGACATTAATTAAACCGCATATATAAAGGGAAAGCTAACTGATAACCAATTAATACGAGGGTCAAATTATTGAATATTTAGAAACTTAATCTCTATAGGACTATTTTATAGTCAGAAATAGCTGAAATACACCTGTCGTGGCGACAGAGGGACAAGCGTGCGACTGTAAACGCGACAGGTTGTGGATTCGATTCCCACTCCAGGAAATGGAATTTTTCATTTCCTGGGTTTGGCAACAAGGCAAAGCGCGGCGTTGAGTTCCACCACTCAGCACGCAATGCCTCAATTCGGCGGAAAGTGGGGAACGGAGTGTCTTAACACTAGGTTCCCTCTGCCTATCCTGCGGGATAGGGCGTGTAGCTATATATGTATGTAGCTGAAATATTAGTATACTGCACCAAAGAATAGTAGGTTTTTTTTAGCTTCACGCTGTATCTCGCACATAACAGAATAGGCAGTGAGAACCAGAGAACCTAGTGTTAAGACACTCCATTCTCTTTACATAGCACAAATAAATAGAAATTATAATAGAAGCTAAAATTTATTATATTAATTCTACACTTGTCTTTACAATTTCATGATATATAAGAATTTATAACTTAGTTTCAAGGATCCTCAAACTTTAGCTATGAAATACTTTTTATACATAGTACAATATTCTCAGCCAACTTTAATTTTCACATTCCCATGAGACGAAAGTTTAAAGACTCTATGAAAACATAAGTTTGGGGTAAGGATGAAATAAAATAAAAATAATTTCCTTTTGTTTTGGTTTTTTATAATAAACATATTTTTTTACAAGTGATATATTAAACTAGCTTTCTGGTCGAGACTTTGCCTTCCCATGACATATTGTCACGGTAAAGAGTAACCTTTTATCTCTATAAAAAATATCACATATAAGTATAGAGAAGGAAGTGTACCTTGTTTTTATATTAAGTAAGAGTATAAATTATACATATTTACTAGTTTATCTGCTATGTTTAAAATAGACAATATTTCATACAAACTTTCAACCCATTTAATGCGTTTGGTTCAATTTTCTAAAATTCCTTTAGATCATCTACTCTCGTTTTTAGAATCATTTTTTCTTAATATCTCTCTATTTCATAAATATGCATTTCGTGTAGAAAACTGATTTTTATGTTTGACATTTTGGTGATTGACCGGCTTAATGGAAAAATCATAAATTTTAATCATGCAAGCGAAGACAACGAGCGAAGCGAATAGCGGGCCGAGCGGCCACCATTATATTCGTTATACGCTAATAATAAAATGTTATCAGAATTTAAATTAAATAACGCCTGTCGTGGCGCAAAGGCACAGGCGTGTGACTCTAAACGTGACAGGTTGTGGGTTCGATTCCCACTCCAGGAAATGGAAATTTTCGTTTCCTGTGTCTGGTAACGAGGCAAAGCGCGGTGTTGAGTTCCGCCACTCAGCACGAGATGCCTCAATTTGGTGGAAAGTGGGGAACAGAAATGGTGAAAGAAAATGGAGTATCTTGACACTGAGTTCTCGGGTTCCCTCTGCTTACCCTGCTATATGCGGGATACAACGTGCAGCTTAAAAAAATCGGTGAAATGAACGCCTTGACAATTGTCTTCAAATGTTGCATATTGCATACGATTTTTGAATTTATGGGCTATTTTAATTATTAATTGGCGTATTTTTACTTAATAATAACTTATTAAAAATTATTTTTCCGTAACATTTAACTTGAACTCATAATACAAGCCACATACAAATATACACGTATTAACAACCCGCATATAGCAGGATAGGCAGAGGGAACCAGAGAACCTAGTGTTAAGACACTCCATTCTCTTTCAACATTTCCTTTCCCCACTTTCCGCGGAATTGAGGCATTGAGGCATTGAATAATATAAATTATGAATACTAAAATATTATGTTCTTGAAACAGAATGAAAATTTAAACAATACATAGGTACGAAGTCAATAAACTAACAATAGTAAGAAAGGAGTTTACCTCTATTGTGTTATTGTTCTAACAGAATATACAAGTTTATTTGATTGTTTATTTTGTAAGTAGCGTTGGTGATAAAAGAAAACAACAATGTCTCTTGTAACGTACTCGTAGAGGCAAGAAGGTAGGTACTTTGACTTTACTTGTTAAAACTTAATGTTTATATATGAAATTTAATTTTATAACATAATTGTACCTAAATATTTAAGTGTTTTAATTAAAATAGTTTTGCCGTTGACGCGTTAACAACGCGTGGCCTTGAAACGTATATGTCACTTTATATAAACATGGTCGAATAAGTTTGTTTGACGGGATATTTACCATGTATTGTTTTTATTTTGGGCTCCCGATATTTCGATGCTGTTGCAAGCACCATGATCACGGTTAAACTGGAGATACTGCGAAGCCGACGGTAGTTAAGAGCAGACATATCGGTCTATCCTCTTTCGATTCATGGTTTGGATGTCGAATCATGGTAGCGTGTTTAACTTTTTTTTTAATTTAATATAATTTTATGCATAAAAATGATTATCATTCTACACTATTTCACTATATATACTATAAGTGTACCAATTTTCATGCTCCTCCATCCGTGTCATTTTCGTAAAATGAGGTACAAAATTGTCGCTTATGTACGTAATAATATATAGATTTCGCAATGTGTACTATAATAGTAATTTTTACTCACTTCAACTAAAATTGTGATTTTAACAAGAGAAAAATTCTATATTCTTACAAATAGTAACTACGATAGTCCAGTGAATTGCTCCGTCAATTACTAGCAGATGTTAGGAGCATAAACATTTTATTACTTTTTTATTCTTATTTCTGAAAAATTGAGCTTATTCCAGTTACGACTTCAAATAAAATATGAAAAAAGTAGCATTATTATAATAACTCAAAATTTATTTGCCAGTTTACTTAATTTAAATGAGACCACATTCTCGTGGCGCAGAGGCACAAGCGTGCGACTGTAAACGCGACAGGTTGTGGGTTCATTTCCCACTCCAGGAATCGTAAAATTTAGTACTTTCATTTCTAGGGTTTGGTAACAAGGCGAAGCGCGGCGTTGAGTTTCGCCACTCAACATGCAATGCCTCAATTTGGCGGAAAGTGGGGAACGGAAATGTCGAAAGAGATTGGAGTGTCTTAACACTAGGTTCTCTGGTTCCCTCTGCCTACCCCGCTATATGCGGGATAAAGCGTGAAGTTTAAAAAAAAGCTATCATATATAAAAAGAATCGTTAAAATTGGTTCATCTAGTGAAGAATTTTAAATATTATGGTTTATAAATAAGATTTTAACAAAAAAGAAAACTGACTTTAATTAAAATGAAAAAAAGGCAATATTATACGATTAATATATAATATTTTTACGAATAACTCAAAAACTACTTATCAAATCTTAATTAAATTTAATTGGGACCACATCATAAGTACTAGCTATCTATGAAAAAAAATAATATCATAATTAGTTTACCCAGTAAAAAGTTATGCGGTAACAAATATAAAAATGCAGTCAAATTGAAAATCTTCTTTTTTTGAAATTGGTTAATAGGCAGGTACATAGAGTCGTGGCATCTTATGCATACCGACAAATAATATTATATTATAACAATAATAACAATAATATGGTTACTCAGAAATGGATCCCGATCAATGCGTCAGATTAAAAAATATTGTTGTCTCAAAGGTGCCTCTACGTGTTGGATCTGTGTCCCCACGTAAGCCTTTCAAAGGAACGGGTTCCTTTGAACCCGAGAACCTGTAATGAGATATGTAATAACAATAATATTATTAATATTATTTTTTTATTACTTACCAATATAACATATGGCAGTTGCGAAGTGCCTGACACACTACATACAAGGGTTATCTTCGGTCCCAGTCCTTAGTAATTTTCATTTTCCATGTGTGGTTAAACAAAACACTGTTCCGCCACCCCACACATAATAAATCTCTAAAATGGACACCATGCTTAGAACCAAATCTCTTGGCACTATTGTCTTTGCCTGCTTGAATATAAATGTACTTATAGTACATGTTCTAACGAGTTAACTCTTTTATTAATTGTAAGTGTATATATACATGTCATATTTAACAATAATATATTTAACTGATTTAAACAAAACTTTCTTAATTCGACTGTTTTATAATATATGAGAATTTTTTTCTTTATTTTGTTGAAATTTTAATCATTTTGAAAACGCTCTCATGGTGTAGCTGTGAACTATATGATATGCCTACTTAAAAATATGATCAGTTTAGTGAATCTATCAATTCATGAAACAAAACCCTGTAATGCTTTTTTGATTTACCTCTTGTTGACCGATTTGCATTTTTTTTCATAAAATAAAAAAAATACTTACAAGTGTACGTTATACATTATACATTTCTATTATTTTTCGTAAAAGAACTCTTTTTTTTTTAACTTCACGCTGTATCCCGCATATAGCGGGGTAGGGTGAGGGAACCTGAGAACCTAGTCTTAAGACACTCCATTCTCTTTCAACATTTCCGTTCCCCACTTTCCTCAATTATAGAAACATCCCTCGAGTTCATTGACATAGTATAATACCACATATGATTGCTTTATAACGCTTCAACATATCTGTTGGCTGGGAAGTAGGCCGGCTCCCTGCCATCACCGGTACACTTAGTAGCTACGGACCCTCCTAAATAATCTGATTATATTAAAAAATACTTATTTTTTTATTTTTTTATTATTGCATAAATGATTGAACCTAAGATGTAGCATCATATGATGCCTATATATCGAATAAAATTCTTCCTCATATATGAAATTCAGTACAAATACTTGTTTGGAATTTCACTATTTCCTAACTTCAGAAACATACTCTACGTGGTAGTTACAACGATTAAAACCAATCTATCATAGTTTTTTTCTTCAAAACTAGCATTAACTTTAAATATATTTGAAATCTGAACATGAAAAGTATTTAATTCATCTAAATTCATCTCCATTTAAGCCGAGAACCAAGAACTGTAATGAGAAAGAAATAATTGTTATTAAGAACTTCCCATTAAACTTTGAAAGTGTAAAAAGTTGTTTAATAAAAGAAATATTATTCTCCAAGCAGTCGCAGTAGTGACTTACTAAACTAGTTTTGTACAAGATCGTAATCGCTATGCAGTTTTCACTGAAAATTGCTAGTATTCCCCTAAGAACTGTTACGAGGAACTTATGATCGTATAACCCGTTTACATAATTTTATTTGCTTTTAAATTAGGCGTTGACTACACAAATGTGCACTTATAATGCAACAGAAATCCACACAATTTGTTGAAGATACTTTGTTTTACTTGATGTTTTAGTATTTAAAAAGATTTTTTTATTTACAAACATTTCGAGTTAAATTTTTTTATAATTATTTTATTTATATATTTTGTTTTTTTTTTAGCTTCACTTTGTAACCAGCATATAGCAGGTAGGCAGAGGGAACCCGAGAACCTAGTGTTAAACACTCTGTTCTCTTTCAACAATTTCGTTCCCCACTTTCCGCCAGATTTAGGCATTGTGTACTGAGTAGAGGAACTCAACCTTGTTACCAGACCCTGAAAATGAAAATATTAAATAACATTTTAAATTTTCATTTCTTGGAGTAGGAATCAAACCCACAACCTATTACGTTTACAGTCGCATGCAGTTGTTTTTATATAAGTGATATATTTATGAACAAATATAGCGTGACAAATAACTAGGTCATTTAAAGTCTGGTATATGACATATACAAGTTTCTTAAGCCGGTTATTATAATACAATCATACTGGAAAACACTACATATAAATACCATAAATTTACCCATACCATTAAAACCATCAACTACGCTACAATGGTCGGAATTATTAACAATATTATAAGTATATTAAAAATAATATTCGCCTGTCGTGGCGCAGAGGCACAAGCCTGCGACTGTAAACGCGACAGGTTGTGAGTTCGATTCACTCTCCAGGAAATGTTAGTATTTTCATTTCCTGGGTTTGGTAACAAGGCAAAGCGCGGCGTTGAGTTCCGCCACTCAGCACGCAATGCCTCCATCCGTCTTAACACTAGGTTCTCAGGTTCCCTCTGCCTACCCCGCTTTATGCGGGATACAGCGTGAAGATAAAAAAAAATTATAATATTTTCAAAAAGTGAAGTAATAGTGGCGTACCAAAGCGTTTGAAATCGTCTAGAACAAGCAATTTAATCTCTATTTACATTCCCCGTTTCCACGTCACCTAACCTAATATGTATGGATGAGGATGACGCTTCCATATGATAGTATTTGCCTAGCTGTGCATATATGTATAATTCAACCTTTACAAGGTTACTAATGTATAGCTACATGTCATCATATTTTCAAAAAATAGTAAGTATACAAAATTCTCAATAATTTTAAGCTATGCGCCATCATGGTGCAGTGGGACAGTGTCTAAAACACGGTAGTCGTGTGTTCGATCACCAATCGGACACATAATTTAAATTACTTTCATTTCAATCCCCTGGTAAACTCAAGTGTATAATTGAGCTGATCCATTAGAGCTCCTCATGTAAATTGATTTGTGACATCTAAATGTTACAAATCTTTATTTATCGTATGTCAACAAAGTATATCTCCTGTCGTGACTCACAGGCACATGCGTGCGACTGTATACGCGACAGGTTGTGGGTTCGATTCCCACTCCAGGAAATGAAAATTTTAAATAATATTTAATATTAATTTCCTGGGTCTTGTAACAAGGCAAAGCGCAGTGTTGAGATCCGCCACTCAGACTCATTGAGACATTGCGTAGTCTCAATCCGGCGGAAAGTGGGGAACAGAAAAGTTGAAAAAGAATGGAGTTTCTTAACACTAAGTTCTCAGGCTAACTGTCACTGATACAGCGTGAAGCTATAAAGAACATCTCCCTTTGATTAAAACTTTATATATGAATGTACGATGTACTTGGACATTCAACTTGACCTTATTTACATTCTTAACGTGTCCCAAATAGTTTCTTTTAAAGAAGTTTTAACTCTATTCACTAGCGACTCTTAGAAAAACGTAACAATATTATGTAACTAACTTCAACATTATTTGCTTTAAAATAACAAAATTTAATTAATTTTTTAACCAGCAATTTTGTCAGCGGGTTAGTTTTTTATTCATTTTCTAAGCACCGGAAAAATCTTTTTGATATTTACTTAAATAACTTCGTTCTGATTATAATTTAGCCGTGATTTTAATAATAATTAAGCAAGAAATAAAATGCTAGTCAATATATTTAAAGTAAGAAGTTACGTGCTTAAATTTTTGAACGTGAAATAATTTCCTTCGCTAGGAACCGGTGGTAAATTTAATGTCTCAGACCTGAGAAGAATCGGCGTAAGAAACTCAACGGGATTTCTTATTTTTACCTTAATTAATTAGTTATACAATGATACCTTGCAATAGACTCGAGCGAGCATTTAATTCCCAAAGCCTGTTATCATTATTGTTATATATTTTTTTAAAACAGAATATTTTTGGTCGTTTTCTCGGATCTTATTGTAAAAGCATACACATTGTACCATAAAAGAATTACAGACCGATGCAGCCAAGTTAAAGGCGCAGTAAGTTAAAGCCTATTTTTTGTATTAATACTATGCACATCACCAATTTTGGTAAAATTATCAATATTTTTCTTAACAGGTTATGTTTTGACGTAAATTCGTAGAGATTTAGTTTGAAACAGTATATCTTTGGTATCGTGGCGAGGACCCATTAGGTAAGACCGTAGTATTTGTAATAAGGAAACCGAAATAGCAAACAGCGTAATGACATAACTGCTTTACATATTTGGTTCTGAAGTGCCTAGAACTAACAACGTCAACTTGATATTGTTATGAACTTTTCTGTAATAGAATTGTAAAATTCAATATTGGTTTCATACGTTTTATATGAAGATCAGGTTGACTGTATATTTTTATAATAAAAAATAGGTGTTCAATGTGAATAACCTTTTAGTAACTAGCTGAAGTAAAGTTGTAGATATAGATGATGATGTAGATGATGATGATATATTTTTTCTTTTTTTTTTAAGGATGGCGAACGAGCAGAAGGACCACCTGATGGTAAGTGGTTACCTTCGCCCATGGACATCTACAACACCACAGGAGCTGTAATTGCGTTGCCGACCTAGTGTTCAGATGTGAGGGGGGGGAAATAATGTAATGGCCGCGGCAGGCACTATTGAAACCACCATATTCTGGGATAAGGATGCGTGGAAGTTAGGAAAACTTATCTTACATGTCACCGGACCGGAACACATCATTAGATATTTGACAGTTCACCTTACCATGATAGTGGTCGCGACGTCTAGTCGGACGACGAACCTCCTACCACCTAAGAACTCAGTTAAGTACAAATTAACTGATGACTACACGTCGATTCACAGAATTCTGCCAAAAGCTATAAAAAAGGCAAAAATATATATTAATTAGCAGACTGGAACCAAATGTAAAAACCTCGTTCGAGAAATGGATAGTTAAAAAAGAGAGACCAAAAATTCATAGTGAATTTTACTGGTATTTTATTTAAATCTTTCTACGAAACAACCACATTACGTGAAATTGTACGGTGAAATTCATTAATTAGCACTTTTTGTGCGCATTTCCAGTGTTTTCAGTGCGTAGGCAGGTTTAATGCGGTTTGTCGACTTGCGATCAACGAAGCGTGGCCATGCGGGCGCGTTCGAGAGCTCTAAAGTACTTATTATATTAATACCATTTATTATATATTTTCATGAAGAACACTTACTTTGTCTGCATTTTTTACGTTAAAATATTATTAACGTAATTAAAACTTTCAAAAATTCAATTTTTATATTGCCAAGACCAATATTTACTTTCTCATACACTTTTATACCTTATCTGTATAAAATATAATATCATAATATTTTTTATTATGTTAAGTAATATTAAGTAATATTAAATATTATTAGTTATAATAAGTAGATATTAAGTAGGCAACTAAAATACTTGGACTCTCTTTGGAAAAAAAATATGTTATTTCCTGAGCTAAGTAATGTAAAATATTTTTTATTGCCTATATTAATAGCCCTATTTTGTCCCACAATAAATAAGTTAATATAGAAATATGAATTCCTCTTTATTAATGCTTTGAAGATAAAGTCACTCGGTTTATAACGGAAATAGATGCCATTAAGCCTCTTCACCCACTTTAAGTCGCTTCCTACAAAGCACCTCCCTTTGAGTGTTCTTACTTAATCTTACTTATATTAGCCACTTTGAAAATAGCCTCAGAATACAAATATTTACTGACTTAATCCTAACTTCATCTAATGTACAAAAATATGCTTATAAATGTATTTTAATTTCATTTAGCTAAGTTATTGAATTCATTTTTTTTGACGCCCGTCGTGGCGCAGAGGCACAAGCGTGCGTTTGTAAACGCGACAGGTCCTTGGTTCGATTCCCACTCCAGGAAATGTAATATTTTCTTTTTCTGGGTCTGGTAGACCCAGGAAAAGAATGCCTTAATTTCCTGGAGTAAAGGCAAATTATGCAAGGATTCCTGGAAATTACATTTCCCGCCAGATTAAGGCATTGCGTGCTGAGTGGCGGAACTCAACGCCGTGCTTTGCCTTTGTTACCAAACCCAGGAAATTAATGAATACTAAACTTTTTTTACATTTCCTGAAGAGGGAATCGAACTCACAACGCCCTGTGGCCAACCTTCATAGTCACACGCTTGTGCCACCTTAAACATAGGTATATGTTAAATATTGTTCCTCTCATGTGAAATTGACAGCCATTTCGTGTCCATTGTACCACAACAGTGCTATTCTCATCCAGATACTAATCTAGCTATTTCAAATCACTTGAGGTTGTGAACGACTACTCTACGAGATAACTAATTAGTATCTTACCTCATGCCACGTACAAGATCAAATATGTGAGCAACGGTGTTATTGATAACGATTCAAACAACCCAACATGGTTATATAAAGTAATTTCAATTCCATATTTCAAATTTATTTTAAAACATCATCACATAAATTACAATAATATAATAACGCCTGTCGTGGCGACAGGTTGTGGGTTCGATTCCCACTCCAGGAAATGTTAGTATTTTCATTTCCTGGGTTTGGTAACAAGGCAAAGCGCGGCGTTGAGTTCCGCCACTCAACACACAATGCCTCAATTTGGCGAAAAGTGGGGAACGGAATTGTTGTAAGAGAACGGAGTGTCTTAACACTTCGGTTCTCAGATTCCCTCTGCCTACCCTGCTATATGCGGGATACAGCGTGAGCTTTAAAGAAGAAAAGCAAGCGTGTGACTGTAAATACGACAGGTCGTGGGTTCCGGCGAAAAGTAGGGAATGGAACTGTTGAAAGAGAATTGAGTGTTTTAAAACTAGGTCCTCAGGTTCCTACCCTGCTATATAGTAAGCTTCTTTGTATAAAAATCTGAAATTGAACCCCATCTATTTAAAAAAATCAATAATAATAACATATTTTCACAACTAATTTTAAGCCAGATTTTGTTAGCAAAGCTTATTTGTTAGCAAACAACGTATAATATACGCACAATAGATTTAACTTAACATTATAATTATTGAAACGTTGAAATTATTTCGAATTTGCCTGTATAAATATTATGAGGTGTAAAATAAATACTCAGATTTAACATAAAATACATTTGAATATTCGAAATTGAAATACATTATGTTGATATGATAATAGTCATTTTAATGAAGATATAGAGAACTAAATAACATATAAATTTCAAACTATATATTAATACACATATTCGTTGCTAGGCAACGCGTTGTTAACGCGTCAACGAGGTCACCAGTCATAATAATTGGTAAATAATTTTAATTATTAACCCATTTCAAAAAAGGAAGAGGTTCTTGATACGTTTGTTTTTTTTCTGTCTGTGACCACAACTTTTTTTTTCTTGGGTGAACAAATTACGATTATTCTTTTTTTTTATTTTTCAAACAGTGCTTCTTATGTGGTCCCACATACACTTTAAATTTAGTTAAGATCTGATAAGTAATTCTTGAGTTATTCGTAATGTTTATTTGACAACGGCTTCTTGTTTTGTTAAAATTTAAATTATTAATTAATATAAGGGCAAGATATGTATTTAATATTATTATCCTTATAAAAATGTTATTTCAAAAACAGTGCACCATTCTAAGAAGCGTCCCGTAAGACGCGGGCCACCCAGTATCCTAATCTGGTGGTAGGAGGTTCAGCCTCCGACTGCCTCGCGACCACTATCATGTCAAAGACGAACTACCAAATATCTAATAATGTGTTTCGGTTCGACGACATGTAATCCAGGTTTTCCTTCTACTTACCCATCCTTTTCCTAGAATGTGGTGATTCCTATGGCAGACTGCCGAAGCCACTACATTGTCTCCTCCCCTTCCATCTACCCTGTAGGCTGGCAACGCATTTACAACTCCTCTGGTGTAGTAAATGTCTAAGGGCGAAGGTAACCACTTACCATCAGATGGTCCTTCTTATTGTTTGATCAATAAACAAAATATATGTATCATATATGTACATATGCAAATAATTGCTACCTGCATAGCATTAATTGTACGCTTCATTGTACGTGACGTCTTGTTTACTTAACGTTGATAAAAATGTATATTTTAATTGGACCATGTCAGCGTGGTGAAAAATAAAATTGTAATACTTTTATGATCTGCTATAAGATCTGTTTAAATACATAATTAAATGTATCATATATACACTTATTGATAAATTTTATCAACAAATTATTTGCTTTTTTACTTAATATCAACTACTAGCTGTACCCGTCTCGCGTTGCTACGCCAATAACTAAAATCTAAGAAAAATAACAACCGACCAACCTACACAAGTTCTTATATCACTCTCGACTCGAAATGTCATCTATCGTTCGCTTTTTTTGATTATACAAACTTTCTCCGTGGAAAAATACATTTATATACCAATTTTCATAATAATCGATACAGTAGTTTTTGAGTTCATCGATGACATACAAATAAACATTCATTTTTATATATTTCTGTGTAAAATACATGGTCATACTGATTTTCATGATGGCGGTTGAACGGGGAGTTGCTACTCTAGCATACAGACAAAAATTTATTTTTATATATATAGATTACTGGCCGCTCTAGCTTTTTTTCATAATAATTGCAACTTTTCATGTCAAAATAATAATGAAAAAAATATGAAATTAAAAAAAGTTACAACAGAGTAACCGTGAGTTAGACCGTAATTAAAGTAAATATATATTTAAGCCTAGTTATGATTAACACTAAGGCGCGGCTAAGAAGTCTCTTGTTATTGTCACATATGATTGCAATTCAACGTGACATTGGCGAAGTAAATTGCGCTCAACTGGTCATAATTAAAGAACTGAACATATGATTATAATTTCACATAGCAAGATAGGTAGAGGGAACCTGATAACCTAGTGTTAAGACACTCCGTTCTATATTTCCATTACCCAGTTTCCGATCCGAAAAATGTTTTGGTTTAAAATATTTTTATCATTAAAAAAGGACGTATTTGGTTCCTCCACTTTAAAAACAGTCTCTGAAATGAAGAACAGACAGGTATATCAATAAAATCAAAATCAATATAATTCTATTCAAAATAAAAAGATACATATTTCATTTCTTGAACGTCAAATAATTTACTACCAGTTCACTAAAGCCTTAAACTTCGGAAGAAGTCAACTCAACAATGATAAAATGAATTTTCTATACTGAAAAAATGCATTCCTGAAGACACAGCATAATATTATCTAAGCATAAATGATTAGAGCTACCAAGCGGATGTGCATACCTTACATAATGGACTTAGCGAAGCCTATTATAGCCCTGTTCCGTTTTCACTTACACCACCATTATTTAGTTATCATATATATGCTGAAACAAATATTTTATGTTCATATATATTTAAAGCTTTACCCCTTACAGCGGTGTAGATACACAGCACCAAGTAGCGAGGCACTGTGTTCTGTGCTTTACGTCGGTATTCGAGACATTGAGTGTTGAGTGGCGGAATTCAACTCGGTGTTTTGATCTACCAGAGCGGGGAAACAAAAATAATTTTGATATGATTCCCTCGAGTGAGAATCGAACCCACAATCAAGGAATCTTCAGTCAAACGCTTACCCACTGCTTCACAATGGTCTATATATTTTGTTTTTCATATTAAACAATTACTGTACAACAAAAAAAAGCTGAAAAATTATTATTAATTACAAATTTTCCAAAGATTTAAGTATGGAAGATGCACAATTTCAGGATATTGGACCATCTTAGTATAAAATGTGTTGTTTATCGTCATGTAGCATCTGGAAGCTATCGTCGTAGCTATTGCGTAGTATCGCTACAATTGGACCGAACTTAAACTAAGCTATACATTCACACATTCGCCAGAAGGGTAGGCTACATTTACAGGTTTCTGAAGTTCTACTAAAGTTAACGAAGGACAAAAAGTCGTTAAGTATGTATGTACTAGAAAGACTCAGTTTTTCTTCCATCTAGTCTTAGAAAATATAGTTAAAATAATTTAATTTAATCAGATACACGAATGATAAAAATCTTCTATATTTTAAATAATACAGATGTCTAAGAAATGATAGTCCACAAAATATTCTAAGTTACACATACATACATACATAGATATCTTCACGCTGTATCCCACATATAGCAGGGTAGGCAGAGGGAACCTAGTGTTAAGACACTCCGTTCCCCAATTTTTACCGAATTGAGGCATTGCGCGCTGAGTGGCGGAACTCAACGCCTCGCTTTGCCTTGTTACCAAACGCAGGAAATGAAAAATTCCATTTCCTGGAGCAGGAATCGAACCCACAACTCGCGTTTACAGTCGCACACTTGTGCCTCTGCGCCACGACAGACGATCTAAGAAATACTTGTAAAAAACAAAAAATAAAAGAAACAAATACGACAAAGTGTTCGAAGTTCTTTTTAAAGCATTTGCAAATCACACCACTCCACGAGTATTCTGGTCTAACGCATTCACGCTCGCAAATAAAACATTTATCACGAGTGCGATTGAGTAGTAAACTTGGAGTATTCACTGCAATCGTCGACTACAAACACAATTTTAACTTGAAATGAATAAAGTTACGCAGTAAACAAGTACAGATACGTTTTGTTACAAGCTTGTTGTTTGGTTTGAGAATATAAATGATGGGAAATAAGACAATGATTCATATAATATAAAGGTGTTAAGTCATAATATTTACTCCTTGTTCTGATGTAAATTGCTTAGGTAGAAAAAGGAGTCATTGGAGGAGAGCGTTAATGCATTTTAAAGGTGCCCCTTAAGCTTAAACTTATTGTAAGTTCAAAGAACTGCTTCTGGCTGCTGTCGTTACAATTTCGGGACTCCATGGAATGGTAAAGAGGTTTCCATCATTGTAACATGTACTTACTTACTTAATTTCATGCTTTATCCTTAGCGGGGTAGTCAGAGAGAACGGAGCGCCAAACACTACGGTCCCCGCATACCTCTTTCGCCTCGTCCACAGTCATTAACCTCTTCATGCATGCCCTCCGCGGGGGGGTCCTCCCTCCAACTAATATATTCTAATATCAGTTATTAAGTCGGTATCAGTTTTAATTTAAGAACTTCTTATGATTTTCTTAAAGTATCAAATGGTTTCAAAGTTATTGTAACACGACGTTCTAACGAACGCTTCGACATTCTAAGCGAATATAATTCCTTACAGGTACTATTTGCATGAAAGTAAAATAATGTTCTTTGCATATTCTTTTTTCTTTTTTTTTAACTTCACGCTGTATCCCGCATATAGCGGGGTAGGCAGAGGGAACCAGAGAACCTAGTGTTAAGACAATCCATTCTCTTTCCACAACTCCGTTCCCCACTTTCCGCCGAATTGAGGCATTGCGGGTTGAGTGGCGGAACGCAACGCAGCGCTTTGCCTTGTTACCAAACCCAAGAAATGACAATGCTAAATTTTACATTTGATGGAGTGGGAATCAAACCCACAACCTGTTGCGTTTACAGTCGTACGCTCTTTCTTTGTATATGATTCTCATGAATGTTCTTTATTTTTATAATATGAGTCCTTATTTTTATTTAAAACAGTACTTTTTACCGAAATTCCTATTTTTAAAAGATCTAAAAGTTTAATATTTTGTTATAAAACATGAAGAGATACATATGTTTAAGAGTATATAAATATTTCATAAATTTAAAATTATTTTACATTTGAAAAATGCAGCTCAGTTGAAAATGCGAGATAAGCCATTTGGAAGTTGCTCGCTACCTTGTTTTGTTTTAGACGTCGTTCTACTTTTGCTTTGCCACAACAATTTTCTCTCGGCTACATATTGTTTATAAACATGCTTTTCAGCGGTCGCGGTTCTTTAGTGGATGTACAGTATTCACTGATGAACTAATTGTAAAATACTTTGAAGAATATAAATAAAAAATAAAATAAGCTAGAAGCGGTTTAGTTCTAGTATTTATGAGCTTTTCTCTATACTTTTTGTGTTTTAAGTGTAAAATATTTCTGTTCATACCTTTATAAAAAGCAAAGAAGACACTATATATGCATATATATGCATACCAATATGAAATCTTGAATGAAGATACAAGGAAATTTACTCGCTGAAAGTAAAATATAGAAAGCTATCTAGTGAAATGAAAAATCTCACTACTTCATGCACTCCGAGAAGAGTTTTCAACAGTGCTTTTCACTGTTACTCAAGTATATAGGCTTAAGGACCACATTTATAACGTGAATCAACGCATCATCACTGTCCAAGCTCCTCTCTCTATCTCAATAAATTCGAAATGATCCTACTAATACCGCTTTCAGAATACGTTTTTGAAATATACCAACGATAATTCTGGACAGGCCGAGATCTTTTAGTAGATTGATGAGCATATGTATAAAAAACTTCCTGAATTATATCATCATTATATTAATGCGTAAAGGAAAAACTTCATTCGTTCCTTTTTATTGAAACTAAACAGACAAGGGAGTAAGAAAATTGGCGTACATGTAATATACTTCGAGGAGAAGTGCACAAAAACATATTTTTTTTACGTTTATGTATCAGAAATACGTTAAATTAGTAAAATGAATAATAACTTACACTACCATATATTTCTCATACTTTAACTAAAGTGACATACTATTGCTAAGAATACGTGCATTTTACACGGCTTCTACTAAAAAATTTGCAATGCCTCAATTCGGGGGTAAGTGGGGAACGAAAATGTTGAAGGAGAATGGAGTGTCTTAACACTAGGTTCTCAGTTTCCCTCTGCCTACCCTGCTATATGCGGGATACAGCGTGAAGTTTAAAAAAAACTAGTAAAAAATAAAAGTACATAGGTACGTATCAGGGCTTTCCCTGTTTTTATATTCAAAAAACCCGTGACCATGTCAAATCATTTTAATCTATAAAAGCTGTTTCACTGCAATGTAAACCCAATCGGATTAAGTACGATTTAAGAGCGGCCGACAGCTTTTGAATATATTACAATTACAATAAGTGACCTGTGTGAATATTTAATGAAATAGACCTTCTATTTTGACAGTAAATCATTTTATGGTTTCGCTTGTAGAATTAATTTATTCGTTTCTGTAAGCACTTGTTTATCTACACGTACCTTTCATATTGCTTAAAAACTGTTTAGATTTCCCTCTTTTTAAAAATCTTTAAAAAACATGTTACTGAATGTAATTAAATATTTTTATGTACAGTTGGATAAATACTAACTGCGCTACTTTGACATACATATTACATTATTATAAAAATTTTAGTTTTATCCTAGTTATGCGTTTCTATGTTGACATAGATAACTATGACAAACACTATAAAGTGTTTGTCCTATGATTTAAAATGCTAATAAAATCGATCTATTAGGGCATAGTGGATGTTTTCAATATATTTTTAATTCCAAAAATAAGAATATAATTTATGAAAGTATAGATAAAAAGAAAAAAAGTGGCCCAGTTAGATATTCCGCTAACCCTACACAATGTAGTATTTATAGTGTGTTTGCTTGAAATTGTAAGCCGGTGCGATTCAACTCAATTTTTTCAACTACCACTACATATGTACAAGTAAAAAAGATAAAAAAGAAAAGAAATAAAATAAAAAATAAAAAATAATAACATACAAATATAAAGTATTAAAATCTACATCTAACGTCTGTCGTGGCGCAGAGGCACAAGCGTGCGACTGTAAACGCGACAGGTTGTGGGTTCGATTCCCACTCCATGAAATATTAGTATTTTCATTTCCTGGGTTTGGTAATAAGGCAAAGCGCGGCGTTGAGTTCCGCTACTCAACACGCAATGCCTCAATTCGGCGGAAAGTAGGGAACGGAATTGTTGAAAGAGAATGGAGTGTCTTAGCACTACGTTCTCTGGTTCCCTCTGCCTACCCCGCTACATGCGGGATACAACGTGGAGTTAAAAAAAAAATTAATAAAAATAACAATATACAAGTATAAAGTATTAAAATCTACAACATGCCAATATACAAAACTTATTTCAAATAACATTTCCCAGCAATAATTGCTTCATTACATCTTATCTACTTACTCAAAGTGTAATTTAAACTTATCTTAAAAGCTCGTGATTCTCATTTTAAGTTTGCCCTTTTGAGTCCTGTAGAAATATTTTCTTTGAGTTGAGAGAAAAGATAAATGCAGTCTCCATATAACACTTCAGCTGCCTCGATTGCTATGTAAATGCGCAAGTTTCAAGTAGCACTGTCAACATTTTCCTACGCTTCATATTATTGTAGGGCCATAAAATAACATGAAATAAGAGAGTTTAAATGTCAATATCTACACTATTTCATAAAGTTAAAAGTTATTTTGATTTCGGTTAAGTATAATGTTAACCGTAATATTAACTGATCGCGGCGTTGAGTTCCGCCACTCAACACGCAATGCCTCAATTCGGCGGAAAGTGGGGAACGGAATTGTTGAAAGAGAATGGAATGTCTTAACACTAGGTTCTATGGTTCCCTCTGCCTACCCTGCTATATGTGGGTTACCGCGTGAAGTTAAAAAGAAAAAAAAACAAATTAACTGATCGAAAAAAGAGAAGTAACTATATTATTTTATAGATTTTTATATTTTTTAGAAACGTATTATAATTTTTCCAACGCCTGTCGTGGCGTAGAGGCACAAGCGTGCGACTGTAAACGTGACAAGCTGTTTGTTCGATTCCCACTGCAGGAAATGAAAATATTAAATATTTTCATTTCCTGCAGCGTTGAGTCCCACCACTCAGCACGAAATGCCTCGATTTGGCGGAAAATGGGGAACGGACCTGTTAAAAGAGAGCGATGTGTCTCAACACTAGGTTTTTTGGTTCCCTCTGCCTCTGCTATATGCGGTATATAGCGTGAAGCTAAAAAAAACTCTAGTAAAATTCATTATATACGCGGTTACTATATACACATCGCACGCAGGCTTAATTTTAATTAAAAATACTTCAAACCACTAACCTTACTTCCTTTAATGAACAAGTTATGTTTTAATGTATTTTAACGCTGTATATGCTATGATTATAAATTGAAAGTTTATTTATAGGAAATTATTTTATCATATTTGTTTTAAGGCCTGACTGAAAACACGATTGGTTGTGGGTTCGATTCCCACTCAAAAGTATGATTATATTTGAGTAGTTTTCATTTCTACGGTAAAACAAATCGCGGCGTGGCGTAAATCGTTTTACCGTTAAACAAACACTAGGTTCTCTCTACCCTGATATGCGGGGTTGGAAACGTAAAGATCAAATAGATATAACAACGTAATAAAAGCAAAGAATAATATCCAAACTTTTTCTCAGAGAAACAGAATGAATGCACTGTGTGCGAAGAAACATTTGGTGAACTCTGGATTCAGTGCCAGGAATACCAAGAGGGCCTGTGAAGAATGTATTTATATACGTGCATCGAATATTCATTATAACTGTGATATTTGCATGGCCAAAAAGCATTTGAGCCATTATTGATTAACTATTTATTTATTTGACGGCTAAACAAGAAACCAAATTATTCTCAGTATTTTTAACAGTTCAGGGTTTGTTTAATATAAATAAAGAAGTTCCTAATTTAATAATAAATATGAAATAAGACAGCAATGCAATGCGTATCATTTAAGTGTTCACCTTTCCCTGTTTGTTTAGAAGCCATCGTGGCACAGTGGAAAAATATTTGACTAGTTGTGGATTTGATTCCCACTCGAAGCAATGGATATATTTTAATAATTTTCATTTTACAAATCACAATGCGGCTGATGAATGAATCGTTCCGCGACTAAACACGCAATATCTCGATTTTCAGGTGGAAATTGCCGTGTCTGGACACTAATATCTCTCTCTGACAACCTTGCTATACGGAAAAAAGTGTATTGCTGAAAAAGAAATATTTTGAACTAATTTAAACTAATCCTGCACTTAGATTATAAGCATATTGAAATTTCGTGCAAGTTTGAACTTAGTAAAATTTAATCCCATGTCTCTTGGAGTGCTTGATTAATCCCCAGAGTCAAGAGTTCGAATTTGAATAGTTAACTTTGCAATGTATATTGTATATGAATTTAACATCGCATAAAATGATTTAGTTAATTTTTAATTTAAGTACTACTACAAAGATGTGATAGCATGAGAAGAAAACCCCAAGCGCACCATATGTTCGTCATACGGGTGCCGGGCCCATCACGTTGAAAAGAGAGGAGTTTGGAGAGTGCCTGGGACTTACGACCTAAATGTAGGTTTAAGGGGCCCCTTTATAAAATACGCATTTACTATTTATTTATTTATAAACGTTCACCTCCACTGCCCGCGCTCCTCTCTCTACCTAAGCATATATTGAATCTATAGAATTGTAATACTTTACGTTTTTAAACAAAATTTTCGATTAAAAGGGGATATAGTTAAATCGTGTACTAATTATATCGTGATTTCACCAACCTTTACTATGGATTTAAATTTTAATTATAAATATTAGGCATTATAATAAAGGTACTTCATGTTTTTTAACCGATTTCCAAAAAAAGGAGGAGGTTCGCTCTGGACTGTTTTTTTTAATGTGTATTACCTCATAACTTTTTACTGAATGAACCAATTTTCATGATTCATTTTTACATGATACTTAGTTAGCTTCTGATGAGGTCCTATTTGAATTTAGTTAAGATCTAATGAGTAATTTTCGAGTTATTTATAATAATCTTAGATTTTAGTGTTTTTTTATTTAATATTGTTATTTCTTTTTTGTTAATATTTTAATTATATTATTTCTACACCATAGAGTATCATGACGCTTCGATTTCCTTTCCGTTCTAATTCAGAAGAATTTCGACGCAGCCGGATGTAGAACGCATGGCTTAGTGGTCAGAGCGCTTGGACGGTTTCCAAGAGGCGAGGGTTCGGGTCCCGCTGCGTTCAAATTTTTATACGTTTTCTAAATATGTTTTTCGTTTCCCAAATGTGGGATTATCACTTAAAACTTCAAAAATATTTAGTAAATAGCATTCTCTCTTGCCAAATGTTTGTTCTTTGAAATAATCTTTGGGTAGTAGAACCCCTCTGTAGAGTCCCGCTGCGTTCAAAATTTTTATACGTTTCCTAATATGAAAAAAAATAATAATTTAAATATAATCACTCCCCTAGGGTTAGAATACAAAATCATTTGTTATGATGCTAACCCATTGCGCCGCAACGCAAATCGACGTCGTGCGTAATTGAAAAGTTTGGATTCGTTTCCCAAATAATTCCTTTATTTGGAAATCTAATTGAAAACTGTATAAATAGTTTTCAGAAAACGTACAAAAAATTGAACGCAACGGGACTCGAATCCACGCCTCTTGGCACATTTTGGACGTTTTTAAAAAATGACTTTCGTTTCCTAAGTGTACGATTAATACTTTAAAAAATATTAAAAATATATGAATAGCTTATATATATTCTCTTTTGATTCAACGTCTCGTGCAAAAAATAGCGAAAATAAGAACCCACCCAACACAACGTCTCTTAAAGAAAGTCTAAATATTATGAAGACAAAAAATATATTTTCGTCTTTAGGATACGCTGAAATTAAAACAAACAAGAATTCGCTAAATAAATATTTCAGAAGTTAACCAGTATGCAAAAACATGTAATCTACAGCAATATACGAGGTTATCAGCAAGGGGGAAATAAGGAAACGCGTTGTAATTTACATCACATGCTAACGTAAAAATAATGCTCGTTGTATGGGACCTCCTTGCTTCTTTACGGTAAGTACTTTCTTGTTCTCATGAGACTTTTAAATACGATTTCTTTGACAGTTATAAAAATTATAAGCACATGAGTTTACGCTTTTGTTTTTAAACTGTTTTTTTTTATATTAAAATATATGATACAATATAGATAGATATTTAGCATTTTTTTTTTAAACTTCACCTGTATCCCGCATGTAGTGGGGTAGGCAGAGGGAACTAGAGAACCTAGTGTTAAGGCACTCCATTCTCTTTCAACAATTCCGTTGCCCAGTTTCCGCCGAATTGAGGCATTGCGTGTTGAGTGGCGGAACTCAACGCCGCAATTTGCCTTGTTACCAAACCCAAAAAATGAAAATACCAAATTTTACATTTCCTGGAGTGGGAATCGAACCCACAACCTGTCGCGTTTACAGTCGCACGCTTGTGCCTCTGCGCCACGACAGGCGTTATATAGATAGATATTTATTTAGCATTTAGCTACTATAAATCGAAAATGAAGAATTTATAAATGGTTCACGTGTAACTATGTCAATAAAATATATGATGTAATTAGTGGTCTGCCTGCATATATGTGTTCATATAACTGCAAATTATGTAAATTTAAAATATTTCTAACAGATTGATGAATTTCTATTCAGAAATGTTCATTTTTTGAATTTTTTGAACTAAATTGAACTGTTGCAGTTTTAAAAAGACGTGGGTTAAAATCTTGATATTTTTTTAATACGTTTTCTAAAAATTTGACCATAACAATATTTTTTATATATTTTATAAACAGTCGAAAAACCGTATGTGTGTTACCGCAAAATTTTTTACTCGGTGAAATTATTTTGATGATACTTTAAATATACGATAGTATAAAAATAACAAGCTTCTGATGTGATGTAGTCCCAATTCAATTTAGGTAAAACCTGACGAGTAATTTTTGAGTTATTAGTAATAATATTTTTAGTGAATCTTATTTAAAGTCAGTTTTCTTTTTAAAGTCTTAATTATTTTATAAATAATCTTGAGGTAGTAGAAATTTCAAAAAAATCTCCTATTACTAATACTTGAGAATGAGATGTGAAAACGTCGTTACCCACAAAAAGTTTAATTTTAGATATTTAATGAATATAATATAAAAAATATCTAAAATTGTTTTATTAATATAAAATAACTTCATATACTTTAAAACACAAGCAAAGCATACCTTTTTTGTTCACGTTGAAACTTTGTGTTAACGAAAAATGCAATTTTTTCATTTATAATATTCAACGTGAAATAAAAAAATACACATAGAATACTTATATATATATATATATATATATATACTTATATATACTTATATTGGGAAACGATTCTATTTAGTTCTACTTCTGACTGTGATGTTGGTACTGCTATTAATTTTTTTTTTCAAGCATTCCGGGCATTTGTAAGAGTACAGTAATAAATATTTTATACGCGGAGAGCGGAGTGGTACTAGAAATGCGTAAAGATGCAAAAGATATGGCGAAGTCGGAAGACACGGTATATAATTAAATTATGGCAGCGAAAGAAAATATATAAAATATTCATTATTTGTCAGGAATTCAACCTATAAATAGTGCTTACATTTAAATCCTTTGAACTTTTTTGTTATTCTCATTTTACAATTAATACTAGTGTCCCCGTAAATGCGTTAATAACGCATTGCGTTGTGACGTATATGTCACTTTATATAAAGATGGATGTCAAATCATGGTAGTGTGTGTAACATTTTATTAATTTAATGTATTTTTTTAGAAAATATAATCATTGTGCACTTTTTCGCTATATAAACTATAAGTGTGCCGAATTTCATACTCCTCCGTCCGTGTAATTTTCGTAAAAAGGTTACAAAGTTTTTCCTTCACGTATTTATATATATATATATTTCACAAAACAGTTGATTTTTTCTAATTATTATATTATTTAAAATATAAATATACTAAATTTTGTGTGCTTTTGTTAAATTATAAAGATGACCAATAAAAAGATCAGTCATTTTGTCTAACATTTCTTCACTAAAGCTTTGCAGCTTGATTAGAGGCAGGCGTCATTTCGTATTCAAATTATAAGGAATAGCTCTCAGCGTGTTCGTTTCCAAGTTCTTTTTCTTTTGTGAGATATTATGATTGCTGTTTTACAGGAAATAAATATTTATTTATAAAAATATTAAATAATATTTAGTATTTTCATTTCCTCGCTCTGGTAACAAGGCAAAGCGCGGCGTTGAGTTCCGTCACTCAGCACGCAATACTTTAATTCGGCGAAAAGTGGGGAACGGAAGTGTTAAAAGAGAACAGGGTATCTTAATACTTGGTTCTCTGGTTGCCTCTGCCTACCCTGTTATATGCGAGATACAGCTACTAAAAAATATATACATACATATTTATTTTAAAATTATAATTGTTCTTGTTGGCTCGCGTTGTCAAGCCTATTTGTATGGTTCTAATTTTTAAGACAGATAACGTATATACGATTGTCGTTAAGATCTTTTTTTAAATTAATTATCCAAAAAAACTGAACGCGGTAGCAAAACCAGACGAACCTGATAACCTATTAAAATCGATTTAAAAAATTATTGGCAACATTTAGATCAAGATATTTTTAAAATATCTTTTTTATACGTAATGGTCGTTTTTGCTTATGAAATTTATTGTGACTAAAATAGTCATAAAAATATATAGTAAAATATTTTTATTTTTTCTTTTTAACCCACTTCAAAGAAGGAAGATGCGACACACATCCTACTTTAACTAACTTTGTACTGGGTGAACCAATTTTAATGATATTTTTCTTCTTTTTTTTTTATATGATAGCTAGTTCTTCTCATGTGGTCTCATTTAAATTTATACTTTACAAATTAGACGAATAGTTTTTGAGTTATTCGTAATGAATTGACTTTTTAGTGCATTATATTTGAATTCGGTTTTCTTATTTTTTTTTTATTTTAATTATTAGCTATTCTATATCTACGCTTGTAATAAAGTAATGAGGCCTTTTAATAAAATATATACATATAATAAGGCTTACCATACGTCCCGGTTTGAGATCCCGGAGTCCCGGTCAAACTTGAACAGCACCGACACCCCAACCAATCCTGTTTTCTTTTTAATAAAAAATATTTTCACATTTATTAATATGTTTTCAATTCATCATAATTTTGATTGCATTTCAAATATGAAAAACACAAATTTAGCGAAAAGTATAATGAAAATGAGCCTCTTTCTCTTCTGCGTCCCGGTTTGGCTCTTCGTAATTATGGTAAGCCTACATATAAATAAATTATTAAATATGCATCTAGATGCATTAAGATAGCGTTTGACTGTAAGCGCAATGATTGTTGTATGTATAATAGTTTACACCCACACACCACTTGGTCAAATTATTTTGTATCGTCCCTCAGATATAATAAAACGCGGCGCTAACATCAACCAATTAACAGGCAATGTCTCGGACTGAAGCCGTAATCAGAGAACGTAATATCTTAGCACTAGGTTTTCTCTGCCTACCCTGCTTTATTTTAATTGGTATGTAGCTATAAACAAAATTGTATAAATGAAATAAATATGAGGGCAGTAGTGGCGCAGAGGCACATGTGTGCGACTGTATACGCGACAGTTTGTAGGTTCGATTCCCAGACTAGGAAATGGAAATATTAAATAATATTCAGTATTTTCATTTCCTCGCTTTGGTAACAAGACAAAGCGCGTGGAATTCCGCCACTCGGCGCAATCAGAAAGTCGGGAACGAAAATGTTGATTGAACGGAGTATCTTAACTCTAGGTTTTTAGGTTCCACTCCAGCCCACTCCAGGAAATGGTAGTATTTTCATTTCCTGGGTTTGGTAACAAGGCAAAGCGCGGCGTTGAGTTCCGCCTCAATTCGGTGGAAAGTGGGGAACGGAATTGTTGAAAGAGAATGGAGTGTCTTAACACTAGGTTCTCAGGTTCCCTCTGCCTACCCTGCTACATGCGGGATACAGCGTGAAGTTGAAGTTGAGTTTTCAGGTTCCCTCTGCCTACCCTGCTATGTGCAGCCACCCACTACCCTAAACATCTAAAAAAAATATTCACATTTACTTACATACACAAATATCTGACATTTTAGTATTTAACGTTTTTATAAAATAAACCATCCTTGAAAGCCAATATTGAAATATTGACAAGTATTTTAATGAACAGCGCTTGCAGTAAAAACTCGTTACTTTTGCTCTTTTAAGTGAAAAATAATAAAATAAAGAAGCATTCATGGCCTATTTAAATTGTATTTTACAAAAACTACTTGTTTATCACTAAATACTAGTTGAATGCCGCAATTAAGTTTATGTTGTCTTTTAAGTGTCAATTTTATTCATATCTTCCTTAATGTTATAGTCAAACATTCATCATAAAATCTTATTTCGTTCTTATTTCCTTGAGGATTTAAAAAATATATTCTTAGTGCTCCATTTTTTTAACTTCACGCTGTATCCCGCATATAGCAGGGTAGGCAGATGATGTATGTAGGGAGATTCCGTGCTGAGCGGCGGAACTCAACGCCGTGCTTTGCCTTGTTACCAAACCCAGGAAATAAAAAAAAAATGCTCCTTTACCACAGCCTACATTTCCCAAGGAACATAGAAGAAACTCCTAAGCATTACATCGATAAACCGTGCGTGTGCCGGGCCCATCGCGTTGCAGAAAGAGGAGTTTGGAGGGTGACTTACGATTCAAGTGTAGGTTTAAGGGCCTCCTTTAAAATGCTCAGTTTCCAGTTTTTTACGCCGAATAGTTTCTACCGTACGTTTTTTGTCAGTCACTCAGTTAGTAATTAAACATCTTTAAATATATTGATGATTGAGTCTAACAGAGATTTTTTTTGGACAAACTCCGGCGCTTCAATTTGTCTTTCATTATGCAATGTTTTTAATTGGGACACTATTGTTATTCATAAAAGATAAATTAAATTAACTATAGAATATGAGACCAACGCATTTTGATTCCCAATCGGATGAATAAAAAATAATTATATTTAAAATATGTTAAGTTTTGCCGCTCTGGTAAGACCAAGCGTGGAGTTGAGTTCCAGAAATAAGCGAACGGAGGAAAAAAAACAGAAAAGTCCCGCTAAGTTTCTTGCACCAGTTCTTCTCAGGTCTAAGGCATTAAATTTAGTGAACCGGTAGAAAATTGGACGAATTTGAATTGAAATATTGGACGTTCAAAAATTAAGCATGTAATTTCTTATTTTGAATAAAATTATTTGATTTTGGAGAGAACATCAATGAATTATTCCAAAAATTCGTTTTATTAATTATTTTTATATTATTATTAAATTTTATATTCACTCCCTCTCTTTATTAGGATTTATTCTAGCTATTTGCTTATAACGATATGTTATAGTACCTAAATTGCTCTTATTCACAGAGAATAATTTAAATTCATTTTAACTCTCAAAAAGTTCCAAACTGTAAAGGGCTTAATACTTCAAATTGAAGTACAAAATACGACACGTTTTAGACTGTAGCGTCTGTTTTTAGTATCCTCTACAACTTTTTCTTTGTCGTAACTCGTGAAGATAAGCCGTCTAGAAGTATTCGTTTGTCTGTTTTGTTTTTAACTGTCCTAGTTTTCATTTTCATATATTTTTACAGTGGGTATATTAGCACAACATGTTACTTTATTTAATACTTTTTTAAGTATATTTTTTTTTTTAATATTTTTTTATTATAACGAGAGGCACAAGCGTGCGACTGTAAGCGGGACAGGTTTGGGTTCCATTCCCACTCCAGGAAATGGAATTTTTCATGCCCTGGGTTTGGCTACAAGGCAAAGCACGGCGTTGAGTTCCGCCACTCAGCACGCAATGCCTCAATTCGGCGGAAAGTGGGGAACGGAGTGTCTTAACACTAGGTTCTCAGGTTCCCTCTGCCTACCCTGCTATATGCGGGATACAACGTGAAGCTTTTTATTTATGTATGTTTACTACATAGCATGGTAGTCAGGGAAAATTTAGTGTTAAGACATTCCTTTCTCCGATTTTCGCTCGATTTTGGGACAGTGCGTGTTAAGTGGCGGTACTCAACGCCGCAATTTGTCTTACCAGAGCGAGAAAAAAAAATTAAATGTAATCATTTTCACGAGTTGTATCGAACCCACAACCAATCGTGTTTAGAGTCTGATGCTATCTCACTGTGCCATAAAGGCCTATTCTTAATGTACATATATTTTTTTAACTTCACACTGCATCCCGCATATAGCGGGGTAGGCAGAGGAAACCAGAGAACCTAGTGTTAAGACACTCCATACTCTTTCAACATTTCCGTTCCCCACTTTCCACCAAATTGAGGCATTGCATGTTGAGTGGTGGAACTCAACGCCGCGCTTTGCCTTTGCCAAACCCAAGAAATGAAAATACAAAATTTTACATTTCCTGGAGTGGGATTCGAACCCACAACCTGTCGCGTTTACAGTCGCACGCTTGTGCCTCTGCGCCACGACAGGCGTTAATGTATAATTACCTATCTAAAAATTAATTTGTGTAATTTAATAAAAAAATCAAAAAATAGATACCAATTTAACTCATATTACGTTTATGCTTGTAACTTTACAGGTTTTTTTAACTATATCTTTTAATATGAAAATTAAAATTATATACCTATTATTATCATTGCAAGGTAGTAAAATATCAGAACCTTAAATATTTTCTGCATAGAAATAATTATTTAAATAACCGTAATATATAAATTAAAAAAAAAAATATTTTTTTATTATTTGCAAGATATTTATAGGAATAAAAAGTTAGGAAAAATATTTTCAATTTTTTCGTTCGGGGCTATAAACCCACATTTTTTTTTAAATGTAAAATACACATATATAATTATTTTAGATTCAGAACATTGTAACTATTTAACTAAAGTAGAACAAAAGGTAAAGACGTCAAATAAGACAGGAATTTATTAACGAGTAACGATTTGTTTTCTTTTCTTTAGCTTCACACTGTATCCCGCACATAGCAGGGTAGGCAGAGAGAACCTGAGAACCTAGTGTTAAGACACTCCGTTCTCTTTTAACATTTCCGTTCCCCACTGTCCACTGAATTGAATTGCGTGCTGAGTTACGGCATAACTCAACGCCGCGCTTTACCTTGTTACCAGAGCGAGGAAATGAAGATACTAATATCACTTAATATTTCCATTTCCTGAAATGAGAATCGAACTCACAACCTGACGCGTTTATAGGCACACGCTTGTACCTCTGTGCCACGACAGGTCTTAAAACGAAAATTTAAGCAGAGTTAATTAAATTTTAAATGCATTACATACGAGTATACTCTTATAAAGTACCATTTACATTGTCAAAGTCATTCAGAGCGCCAATTGAATGCCAAAAATAATTCCTGGATGGACGAAGCTTTCAAGGATTAAACGGCAGCTTTATCTGTAAGTCAGATAGCTCCCGGGGGCTAAGTGTCAGCGCGCTTTGTACGTTTCTACTTTGTACCGTCGATTAACAGTACTGAAAAATTAAATTGTATCAGGATTTCTAGAATACAGATTTTAGTAGAATGAGCTTTGAATGTTGGTTATGTTATCACAGACAATATGTCTTTACTAATATAGTTTTTTTTATTATATTTTTAACGCTTAAAGTGAATAAACTGTATTTAATTAAAATACTTCTCAATGCTTTTAACAGAAAAAAAGAAGTCGAGTAAATGATGAACATGACATCTGTATGTATATACTTATCAACATAATTAGATTGCTAGTAGTATCTACGATGAACTATAATAAAATATATATTATATATTTAAGGTTAAATTAAATAAATATATTAATATCCAAAAAAAGATATGATGAATAAAATAAAAATTATACAAGTCAAACATTTGCCGTCTAAAAGTTATGCTTCACGCTTATAACTTTTCATAATCATGGAAAAATAACCGAATTATAAAATTAAAACAAATTTTATTATTATTACAAAAATAAAAGGTGATTAAAAACCCTTTTAGCGGTCCAATTTTCCTTTACAGTTTATAGTTATGAGATAAACGTCGGAATTTCATCAATTAATTCGTCACAGCTGATCGCAGGTGTCAAACCCAGAAAATCTTCGTTTAAGAGTTCAAAATGGCTTAAAATAGAAGACAAAGGATCGTTTCGAAGTTATATTTTAATTAGAGAAAAGCGCCGGAATTAAAATTAGTAAAGGGTGGAAGGCGGGCAAGATGTTTTGCCACAAGTGAGAAATTTCAACGAAATTACTAAATTAAATTCTTATAACGACGTCGTTTATTTTAAACAGGGCCCATGAGATTGGAGGTTCTCCTTTAAACAACATTTAATAATACATATATATTTTAAATTATTTACATATATTATGTTTAGGTTAGTTTTAATATCATATAATATACACACATACATAGCTTCACGCTGTATCCCGCATATAGCAGGGTAGGCAGAGGGAACCTAGTTTAGACACTCCGTTTCCCACTTTCCGCCGAATTGGGGCATTGCGTGCTGAGTGTCAGAACTCAACGCTGCGTTTTGTCTTGTTACCAAATCCTAGAAATGAGAAATCCTATTTCCTGGAGTAGGAATCGAACCCACAACCTGTCGCGTTTACAGTCGCACGCTTGTGCCTCTGCGCCACGACAGACGTTTAATATAATTATAATTATAAAGGCTTTTAACTTTCACGCTCTATCCCGCACAACAAGATGCATAAAGAGAATCTTGTGCCAAGACACTCCGTTCTCATATTTTCGCACGAAATTGAGACATTGTCTTAATACAAGTCGTTAGCGTCATGAATATAAATATAATAAATATTATATTTTCTTGTCTCTCTGTATACATATATGTATAAGTGTAAGCTGGGAGCAACTTAACGTAGTAAAGTCAGTAAAATTTTGAATCCATTTTTCGATAACAGCGGGTGTTCAATAAGGAAGGAAAGGCTCATAAACTTCACACAAACGAAGTAGGAGGCGACGCCTTATGAAAAATTTAAATTTATTTACTTTATTCAAAATACAAACAAATACGTAATTTATTCCCGAAATAAAATAAAATCTATCGAAAATAAACATTTTCCTATAAACTGAAATACATTGATTTTTCTATAACAATTTCTATTACTCTTAGAATTTTACAAAGACGTACCTATTTGTAGCATCTTACAATAGGATATCGGAATGGCATTATTGAAAAAGAACATAATACTAAATTCTATATCCCTTAAGGCAAAATCAATGTTTTGTACTTTTCTTATAAAACACTTTATTACAAATTTCCCTCGAGATTTTTAGGATAAAAATTTACATGAAATAACGTGTAGGAAAAATCTACTGGGAACGTTGACTAAAAGGAAACACTAAATTATTGGTTTTATGCTTCCCAAAACAAGCATATGTTGGTAAAAAAGCGGCACTATCCCGCTTAACAGGGTAGTTAAAGAGATGAAGAAACCTCGAGACACTCTGTTCCCAGTTCTACGTAAGAATTCGAGGCATTGCGTGCTCAGTGGCAGAACCCAACACTGAGCTTTTTCTTACCAGAGCGGGGAAATCAAGGTAAATTAAATATAATAATTACTCCGAGTGAGAATTAACCCCACAACCAATTACGTATACAGTTGAACGCAGTCCCACTAAGCCACGATGGCCTTTATGGCTTAACTAACAGCTTAGCTTTTTCACTTAGCTTAGCTTTTTCACTTAACATATGTTAAAAATGATAAAAATATCAAAACTCAATAAGTTTACAATACAGTTCAATTGGGTTCAGTTCAGTTTTGTTAAACTTGGTTCAGTTCAGTTGGTTGGTTGGTTGGTTATTAAAAAAATCTTCTAAGTTGAAATTTATTTTTGAAATATAATCATTTGGTTTCGTTTGGTTCATTTTAGCAGCAATTGAATTATAACTATTATGGCTTTTCTAGGCATTTGGCTTTTCTAACAGAATGTTTATTTCCATTGAACACATGGCTTAGCGGTCAGAGAGCTTGACCGATTTGAAAGAGGTCCGAGTTTCGAGTTCGAGTTGAGGTTCGAGTCCCGCTGTGTTCAAATTTTTATGCGTTTTCTAAAAATATTTTTCGTTTCCTAAGTGTGTGATTTAAACTATCAAAAATGCTAGTTTTTTACTGTATAGGCTCGCGTTAAATAGGATTTTGCGCTTACTTTCATTTTATTATCCTTTTTTATTTTCACTTTGGTTGTTTGAGGTTAACGAAAGTGTCACATTTCTCTCCACTCCAGCATTCATCAACACTCATTATTTCAAACTCAATCTAAACTAGCAAGCTTAAATTATGGAATAAATTAATTATAAATAAACGCACTACTATTACAACAATGTAGATAATATTACTTTAATTCCATATTTAACAAATACAGCTTATATCTCGATGAGATCTTTGATTGTCGCGATTTTTACTCATTTTAAATAAAAGTATTGTAACCGGATTAATCGCGTATATTTTAGTATGCGGAAATACACATTTGAAAATGAAACCTGTCGTGGCGCAGAGGCACAAGCGTGCGACTGTAAACGCGGCAGGTTGTGGGTTCGATTCCCACTCCAGGAAATGTTAATATTTTCATTTCCTGGCTTTGGTAACAAGGCAAAGCGCGGCGTTGAGTTTCGCCACTCAACACGTAATGCTTCAATTCGGGGAAAAGCGGGGAACGCTATTATTGTAAGAGAACGGAGTGTCGTAACACTAGGTTCTTAGGTTCCCTCTGCCTACTCTGCTATATGTGGGATACAGCGTGAAATAAAAAAAAAAGAAAACGAAACCCGACGTTTCGAACACTTTACAGTAGTCCGTGGTAACAGATAGACTACCTGTTATTAATCCGGTTAAAATAGTTTCAATTATTACTGCTAATACTAGCGCAAAATAAATCATTTCAAAACCAGTGGTAATAAGTAAAGCCTGTATATCATTCCACCTAGTATCAGATTTATTTCCCACGAGATGTCCCGCATGTAATTTACATAGCAAACCTAATGTCGCACTGTGACATAAAACAAGGGGTTTTTATGACTCACATACTGGATTTCTTCAAAAATACAGATTTATTATGCAATAAACCCTGGTTCTAAGCTTATAAAAAATTCGTTTATGAAACCTCTGAAACAGATGTCATTATTGGAATGCTTTGTAAATTATAATTGAGAATACATACATACATAGCCTCACGCTGTATCACCTAGCACTATCTACCACATAGCTCACCGCATATAGCAGGGTAGGCAGAGGGAACCTAGTGTTAAGACACTCCATTCTCCACTTTCCGCCGAATTGAGGCATTGCGTACTGAGTGGCGGAACTCAACGCCGCACTTTATAATTGGATGTTGATATAGAAAATAGGCTAGATTTTCAGTGTTCTATACTATTGGACTTTTTTAGTTGTATAAAAAAGTCATTAATTATTCGTCATAATATTACTAAATTATTATATCGTGAGACTATTACAGCCTGGTGGAACAAGATCTGACTTGTATAGTCAGATCTTTGTGATCATCCGTTTGGAAGCGAGTTCGATTCTTCATTAATTATTATTAAAATATTATTATTTCCATGGAATAACCATTTACAAGCAATTATTTATAGTAATAAATTAAAGCTAGTAAATACTTACATGTATTTTACCAAATTTCAAAATATTAGTTAAAATTACATACTTGACTAAACACTTTGACCTCTCGAAACTCCTTTAAACGCCCGCATATATTCTAACAAAAGGGCGATCCTAACCACAAATATGTTTCCGTTAAGTTTCAAAATTGAATTTACATACATGCAGTTTAAAAAATATATAATAAATTTTCATATATAAAAATAATCAAAAAGAATCTAGTGTTAAAACACTCCGCTTTCCGCTTGAATTCTAGATATGGCGTGTTTATTGGCGCAACTCAACGCCGTATTTATCTTGCCAGAGCTGGTTAAATGAAGATAATTTACATATTATCCTTTCCCCTAGTGGTAATCGAACCCACAACCCATCTCGTTTGCAAATAGATGGTGTCCTACTGTACCACTATGGACCATAAATATACAATAATAGCGTTATTATGATTGAAGAGTTCTTACGCATATATTAAAATTAATAAAATCCACTCCAGGAAATAGAACTTTTCATTTCCTGGGTTTGGTAACAAGGCAAAGCGCGGCGTTGAATTCCGCCACTCAGCACGCAATGCCTTAATTCGGCGGAAAGTAGAGAACTAAGTGTCTTAACACTAGGTTCCCTCTGCTTACCCTGTTATATGCGGAATACAGCTTGAAGCTATTTATGTATGTATGTAATAAAATCCAAAATCTTATCCTAAAATCGTCTCACTTCTATTATACAAATTATATATTTCAAACTCTTAACACAATGTAAGGTTCCCATAGAGATAAGCTTCGACAAATCAATTAACCATATTATTGGTATTTCTACTTACATTTTCTTTTATGATTTATCAAGCAGGTACTTCAAGTCTAGACTAAAATGTCAACGACTTTTGAGTCCTAATACATGATTTTTTCAATAATTTCTTTCGCATATGACGAATAATTGTATTTTTTTTAATACACGTTGTTAGTTTCCTTTACTTCAATCATTTCAGAAAACTGTACACCAATATCATGTTAACAAACGCCTGTCTCAAACATGCCCATCAAATTTCCTACGACAGTTTTATACATTCTTTGGCACGCTCGAAATTCCATAACTAAACAACTGAACTGAAAAATTCCTCTCGTTTAGTGAAGCCTGATTTAAACGTTGTGTATACAAATTTATATTTATATAATATAATTCGTGGCGTGGCGCAGAGGCACAAGTGTTCGACTGTAAACGCGACAGGTTGTGGGTTGGATTCCCACTCCAGGAAATGGTATTTTTATTTCCTGGGTTTGGTAACAAGGCAAAGCGCGGCGTTGAGATCCGCCACTCAGCACGCAATGCTTCAATTCGGCGGAAAGTGGGGAACGGAGTGTCTTAACACTAGGTTCCCTCTGCCTACCCTGCTATGTATGTATGTATGTGTGTATGTATGTATGTATGTATGTACTTTAAATTATTAATATTTTTTTATTAATTAATTTTAAATATATATATTTTTTTTATGTGAACATAATATATTAAATTTGTAGCAGAGACAAAACATATATATAATGTGAGAAACGGGGAACGGAATGTTTTAACACTACATTCTCTAAGCTAACACTGTTATATTTACATTTTTTTAGCTTCATGCTGTATACATATAGCAGGGTAGGCAGAAGAAACCTTAGAACCTAGTGTTAAGACACTCCATCCTATTAACATTTCCGATCTCCACTTTCAACTAAATTTAGGCATTGAGCGCAGAGAGATACTCAACGCCGAGCTTTGCCTTACCAGAGCAAGGAAATGAAAATACTAAATATTAAATAATAGATATATCATATTTTCATTTACTGAAGTGGGAATCGAATCCACAACCTGTCGCGTTCACAGTCGTACACTTATGCCTCTGCGCCGTGACTGGCCTCTATTTGAAGATAAGATTTGAAGCAAAAATATATATGTACTAAGCTAAATCCAGTTGATTTGTAAATAAATTACTTGACCTCATAATATATGCACACCCAATATAAAAAAACGAATCTAGTCTCAGAAACAATTTGGAAGATTCTATTATTTTTAGTAATTTATGTAAAGTATTAAAAATATAATTTCCTATAACGAATACAAACATGTACACAATTGAATCGGTGAGTGCAGAAACAACGTAAGTCAGGATTTTCAAATTTTGCAGGAGAGAAGAACAATACGCATCTTGCCTTTCTAAGCTATTTTAAATCAATTACGAGTTTTTGCATTTTTTGTGACTTACGTTGTTTCTGCACTCACCGATTCAATTATCACATATATATATATTTTTTTTATTAATAATGCAGGGTCCCTCTGACATAATCAGAGACTTTGTAAAAACACATTTATAAACAACAAATACAACAATCTAAAGGCCTAAAAATTCAAAATTTTGACTACAATAAAATTCATTAATTAAACAAATTATTCAACAAATACAATAATTTCCGCACAAAAATTCCATCTCAGACATCTCCCATTATCACATATTGGGAGGTGTAAATATTATGGAATCTCTAGATGGTTGGATGGATGGCTGTCGTTATTTTAATTAAAATTTTAATTACAATATCATCTGATAAATATCGGAACTTCATTAAAATACCGGCATCAATAAATACCTCGTCACCTCTCAACCGGGCTATGAATTTCAATTATCACTTGCGAATGATAAAATTAAAATGATGACTATTATCAGTATTTGAGTAATTTACATACATATAATCGGTTATTACGGTTTTTAAAATACGTGGGAAAAATGGTTTTACTCATATATATTATCTTAATAATAGGTACATAGATTATGTACTTATTTTTTTATTAATATTTCTTTACTTTTGACTAATATATTGTTATTAGTACTTTTATTTATATTTTACAAGAAAAATATAAGCATAAATTATACTTTATTCTGTTCGAGCTTACGGAAACATGTTTATTTTATAGTCTTATCAACCAATATATAGAAATTATGGTTTTTTTTCTATAATAAGCAAATGTCCCCGATGGCGTGTTAAACGTGTGTGTATCATTTATTTTATTATTTAATATACTTTTTATGCAATATTTTAAAAAATATTAAAATTCTACACTTCTTCGCTACATAAACTACAAATGTGCTAAATTTCATGCTCCTCCGTCCACGTAATTTTCGTAAAAAGGGTACAAAGTTTTTGTTTCACCTATTTATATATAGATGTCACTGTAACTTATTAGAATTACATGGCAAATGTATTAAAATGGAAAATATATTGTGATATAGTTTTGATAAAAAATAAATTTAATTATTACATATTCATAATAGGATATAATAAATCAAAAATCGATTATTTTATGGCACTCCGCAAGGTTAATATAGATATAAAGATTTCAATAGTAATATATTACCTAATTGATATAGCGTAAATGTCTTGTATTCAGAAATTAAAGACTTACCTATAGTTAAAGTAATAAGTATGAAAAAGTAACAACGTAAAGCCTGGCGTTGAGTTCCATCCCTCAGTATGCAATGCCTCAATTTGGCGGAAAATGGAGAACGGAAACGTTTAAAAAGAACGGAGTGTCTTAACACTAGGTTTTGTGGTTCTCTCTGCCTACCCAGCTATGTGCGGGATACACCGTGAAGCTATCAAAAAAACCTATAGTGAATAATTCTTGTTCCTTGCTTGACTTTATTAAAATCAATCAAAGATGTTTCACCTGATATCAAAACTTTATATAATTAATCAGATTGGATAGCTGTTTCAACTCATTAAATTTAGAACATTCTTATTAAAAGTAAATTAAACTAAATTTAAAATATATTTAGTCATTGATTGACTACAGGTCAGTCGTGACGCAGAGGCACAAGAGCGATTCTATACAGGTTGTGGGTTCAATTCCCACTCCAGGAAAAGAAAATATTAAATATATATAAAAAATAATATTTAATGGAGAATGGAGTGTCTTAACACTAGGTTCTCTGGTTCCCTCTGCCTACCCCGCTATATGCGGGATACAGCGTGAAGTTAAAAAAAAAATATATGAATATTTAATATTTTCATTTCCTCGCACTGGTAACAGGGCAAAGCTCGGCCTTGAGATTCGCAACTCAGCACGCAATGCCTCAATTCGGCAGAAAATGGCTTTGGCAGAAATCTTAATGGAACGGAGTGTCTTAACACTAGGTTCTTAGGTTCCCTTTGTGCGGGATACAGCGTGAAACTAAAAAAAAATATTGACTAGAGGTCATCGTAGCGCAGTGCAATTTCCACTTGGAGTAATGATTATATTTATTTTTTTTCTTTACACCGTTTTGGTAAGATAAAATGCGGCGGTGAGTTCCACCTCTCAACAAGCACAGTCTGTAAATCGAGCAAAAAGCGGAGAAAGAAGTGTTTCGACACTAGGTTCCCTCTGACTACATTGCTATGGGGAATAAAACGTGAAGTTGATCATTCAAAATTTATACCTAATTTCAACGTACATACGAGTGTGTGTATTTAATGTGTATATATACATTGTACATACATTGAAATTAATACAACGGGTTACACGAGAAATAAATTATAGGGCAAACTCTGCTTGATTTACTGCTGCAACAGAAGGCAAACATCGTAAATTATCAAATCAGCGAAAGCGAAAGTACGTTTATTTTTGAATATGAATACAAAGATTTTATTCCTCCTTCCGCCGGCGAGTTTCGGTAAACTTCATCGTGACGTTTCTTACGCATTAACCGTAATTTATTCCAGTTGTCCTTTTCTAGAATTTTTTTTTGTGTTATTTGAATCATTTTGTATATTTTCGATGACTGTTTTACTATAATATTAAATTTAAGCCATTTGGCTTAAATTTGATTTACCAAGACATCAATAGAAATATATTTTAACGTTGAATTTTTTATTAGTCTACGAGTATATATAAATACGTGAAGCAAAAATCTTGTACCCCTTTTTACGAAAATTACTCGGACAGAGAAGCATGAAATTTGGCACACTTATAGTTTATATAGAGAAGGAGTGCAGAATGCTAACATTTTTTAAGAATAATGCATAAAAAGTATATTAAATTAATAAAATAAAAGTTACACACACTACCATGTTTTGAGATCCATGTTTATATAAAGTGACATATACGTTACTAGACAACGCGTTATTAACGCGTCAACAGGAACACTAGTTTATTATAATTACGATACCGCGTCATATAAAAACGAAAGGTACTATATAACATAAGGCACTGGTAAGTTTTTTTTTTTGGATAAAAATTAGGATTGCAAAAAATCAAGGTCGATAAAACCTTAACACCCTATACCATGAATTAATATAATATTTTTCATCCAGGTTGGATCTATATATACCGATTTACCTCTATATACTGGCTCGTCTTTATAAAATTTTCACCCTTTGCCACTAATAGACAGTGACTTTGTGATGCCAACTAATTCTAAAATAGAATAATGCCTGTCGTGGCGCAGAGGCACGAACGTGCGACTCTAAACGCAACAGGTTGTGGGTTCAATTTCATTCCAGGAAATGTAAAAGATAAGTATATTCATTTTGTTTTTTTTTTTAACTTCACGCTATATCCCGCATATAGCAGGGTAGGCAGAGGGAACCAGAGAACCTAGTGTTAAGACACTCCATTCTCTTTCAACAATTCCGTTCCCCACTTTCCGCCGAATTGAGGCATTGCGTGTTGAGTGGCGGAACTCAACGCCGCGCTTTGCCTTGTTACCAAACCCAAGAAATGAAAATACTAAATTTTACATTTAATTTAGAGTTTATCAATTTAGAGTGGAAATCGAACCCACAACCTGTCGCCTTAACAGTCGCACGCTTGTGCCTCTGCGCCACGACAGACGTTATTTTCATTTCTTGAGTTTGGTAACAAGGCAAAGTGCGGCGTTGCGTTCCGCTCAGCATGCAATGCCTAGATTAAAAAAAAAACAATATCAAGAACATGAAAAAACCTTGAATGAAAGTATATCTTAAACCTAAAGAAAAGTAAATTCTCAAATCGTGTCAACACTTTATTCCTTAGTTTGAATTAATCATGAGAATCGTTTAGAAGTCCTTACTCTATTATTAGACACTAAAATTACGCTTAAAAAGTTAATTTACTTTAGAATTATCATGTCCTTTTTGTAATTAAAGTAAAGAGTTTTAATTACACTTCTTATAAAAATGTTTTATTATATTTTTTTATTATTATTTGCACTTGTTTTAATATTAATTAATCTTAAAAAAAACGCGCAACGATTTGAGGTCCTTCAAGCGTCGTGTGAGACACCTACATCCTAAAGGCCGGCAACGCATTTACAACTCTGGTATTGTAGATGTCCATGGGCGAAGGTAACTACTTACCATCAGGTATTCCTTCTGCTCGTTCGCCACCTTCCCACTACAATAAAAAAAAATGTTCGTCTATCTTTTCATACATTCTAATATGTTTAGTTCGGTTCCTTTATTATGGCCAATGTCACGTTCTATGATGAACTACAACTAATCTTCCGAACGGCCAGACCGATTTCATTAATGCTTTTTAATCGTATAGTTAACGGGATGTATTTTTTTACATATTATATATTAGCTTGTTATGTAAGTCCATAGTGGTGCATTAGGACAGCTTGTGACTGTAAACGCGATTGGTTGCGGGTTCCATTCCCATTCAGGGTAATGATTATATTAAAATTATTTTCATTTCTGCGCTGACACAAAAAGCGCGGGGTTGAATTCTACTACTTGACACGCAATGCCTCGAATTCGAGTGGAAAGCGGCGAACGGCGTACGAGTATATTGTATACAATAGGTTCTCCCTGACTATCCTGCTATACCTACAGAATAAAGCGCGAAGTTGCTCTTTAAGTTATTTATTTGATATACCTTCGTCGGGAACGAACCTCCTACTACCTAACTACTGGGTTACACGCCTCTCACGGGATAAATATTAATTAATTAATTAATCTTACTCATATAGTAATCTTTTGATATTAATAAAGATTTTTATTTATTTCAGTATATTCTACCATAATTTCCCTTTTCTGGAAACCACAATTTACAGCCGTTTATATAATTAAGAAGCTTTTAATTATATGTTGCCGATGGATGTAGCTTCACTCGAGAGAATGTTTATTTTTCAATAAAATTCTTTCTCTGCTCTAAAAAGGGAAGGACGGTATGGGGCATTCATTTGTGGAATGCGAAGAACGAAGTAATGTATCAATAGATTCTTTTTGCCAAGATGAAGGAAGGAAAAAAATATAAAAAATATATGATAAGAATAAAAAAATATATAGGCAAAAAGAATTAGCTATATATAAGTTGTATTAGAAACAGATACATGTTTTCCAATTAATTAAATACTTGTATCGTCTCGCTTCTATAGAATTATGTATATAAGTAAATGTTTTACATTTCCTAATATTTTTTTTTTTTTATGGATAACGGATGGCAAACGAGTAGAAGGACCACCTGATGGTAAGTGGATACCTTCGCCCATGAACATCTACAACACCAGAGATGTTGTAGATGCGTTGCCAACCTAGAGGATACAGATGGAAGAGGAGGACAATGTAGTATTCCGTTCTCGGAACCACCACATTTTGGGGAAAGGATGGGTGGGAATGGGAAAACCTGGCTTACATGCCATCGAACCGGAACACATCATAAGATATTTGGCGGTTCGTCTTTGACATGATAGTGGTCGCGAGCCAGACGGAGGACGAACCTCCTACCACCAAAGATATAAGAATATTAAAAAAAAGTTCTAATACGTGTTATATTTTTTATTATGTGTTATAATCGCCTAGTGATTGAATAAAAAATCTTTGAAAGTACTGAGAAAAAAAATAAGTGTTCAAGTTTATGTTAAAACTCAATCAGATACCTTTTTAAAAAATGTTTGAGAAATTTAAATGTTTGAGATCCGTCATTGCACAGAGGCAAAAGCATGGAACTGTAAACGTGACAAGTTGTGGGTTCGATTCCCACTCCAGGAAATGAAAATATTTAGTATTTTTATTTCGTCGCTCTGGTAACAAGGCAAAGCGCGGCGATGAGTTCCGCCAATCTGAAAGTTGGGAATGTAATTGTCAAAAGAGAAAGGAGTGTCTTACTCTACGTTCTTTGGTTCCCTCTGCCTACCCTGCTATGTGCGGGTTACAGCGTGAAGCTAAAAAAAACGTGTCATATATTTTTTTAAAATAATGACCCCAAGACAGAATAAATATTACCAACAAAATCTTAGTTAAGTTTCTCATAAATTATAACTATCATAGTTTTATAACGTTTCTGCATTTTACAATTACCTTAATATATTAAACTTAATTAAAAGTACATAAAACAATTTATTTTTATCGCTATAAATATTATATGTATATAATATAGCTTTAGAGGCCACTATGCTAATAGTATTACAGCGTCTGATGGTATGAGCGATTTGTAGTGGGTTCGACTCCCACTTGGGGTCATGATCATATTTAAATTATTTTTGTTCCTGTCCTGTGGCAAGACCAAATGCAACATTCCGCCACGTAATACGATATCTTTTTTTTTTCTAGATCCGGAGAAAAACGGAGTGTGTAGACACTAAGTTGTCCCTGACTATGCTATGAGGAAAAAAATATTATCAATGTTTGTTTCTGACATATTTCTATGATGTTAATATTTTGCAATTTATAAACAGTTCCAAATTCCTAACGAGATAATAAATGTAATAAAATTAATAATCGTTAAGTAATTAATTAAAGAACTATTAATTTAAATTAAACATTTCCTTGATCGGTTTAAATTCATGATTGACGCTGTCAAAAAAAATATACAAATTGCGCCACAAAGGTTATGTTAATTACATTTCCCACCTATATTTTTGTATTGATTATGAAGCAAAACGTAATATAAGATATAGTTATATGCCTAGAAGGAATTTCAATAAGACACAACTGGTAATTAACAATTATATATTTATAAATCAAGCGTGCGACTGTAAGCGCGACAGGTTATGGGTTCGATTTCCACTCCAGGAAATGTAAAAGTTAAGTATTTTCATTTCCTGGGTTTGGTAACAAGGCAAAGCCCGGTGTTGAGTTACGCCACTCAGTGCGCAATGACTCAATTCGATGGAAAGTGGGGTATGGAGTGTGTTAGGACCAGGTTCTCAGGTTCCCTCTTCCTAATCTGCTATATGCGGGATGCAGCGTGAAGCTAAAAAACAGAAAACTTAAATTACACTAAGTGACATCTTACTTAAATTTTATTACAATGGCGCAATATTAGAATGACATTTCCCGCCAAAACAAACGACCACAGATTAAATAATTTAGCTTAGCTATAACAACATATTGTAACAATAGTCATAATAAAATATATTAAAAATTATTCAAGCTATTATAAATTTAACTTCAGCTTAAGTTTATTTTAGAACTAGCTATGGAAAAAACCAACGGCAAAAAAGAAACGATTTGCTTAACTATTACTTCATACTAAAAAATATTAAAATCTGAATGTAAAGTAACAAAAATATAGTTATTATTTTTTAATAATATATTTATAAATAAATAAACGCCTGTCGTGGCGCAGAGGCACAAGCGTGCGACTGTAAACACGAAAGGTTGTGGGTTCGATTCCCACTCCAGGAAATGTTAATATTTTCATTTCCTGGGTTTGGTAACGCGAGGCATTGCGTGTTGAGTTCCGCCCTCCGCCGTTGAGCCCTCAATTTGGCGGAAAGTGGGGAACGGAATTGTTGAAAGAGAACGAAGTGTCTTTTTATTTTATTTTTGCAATAAAGAATTTATAAATAAATTAATTAATAATTGTAATTATTGTAAATAGACTAAGTTCCCTATATCGGGAGACGGCAATATTAGTCAGAAAATATATCAAATATTAAAAAAAAATACGTTTGAACAATGACAATTTCATCTTATGAATTTCCGATCAGGGTCACTTGTTTTGACGCTAACTTTTTTACCCATCACAAAAAGTGCACTACGCCGCTAAAGAAGTTTTCATATCAAATATAATATTTGTATTCGGTTTATGTAACTGCCATGATGTTTTATACGATATATCAGCGACATAACGCAAGGTTAAATGGATTATCCACCACATCACGTTCCTGTATGAAATTTTAATTAATATAAACGTTATAGACTACACGCACCATTATGCGATATTGTTTTCATTCGTTTTAAAATTAAATATATTGGAATCTGTAAAATAGTATTAAAAGGTGGTCATGGTCATGGTCATGGTCACAAAAATTACATTTATTTGGGTATCATTGACAAGGTCAAAGTCAAAGTCAAATAATTTTATTCAAAGTTACAAGCTTAATTTTTTGAACGTCAAATAATTTACCACCAATTCACTAAATTTAATGCCTCCGATCTGAGAAGAACCAGCGCAAGAAACTCAGTGGATTTTTTTTTTTTATATTCGACAATTTTTTTATTAATGGCAACGATACCTTTGAAACAGACTGGAGCGAGCATTTCATTCCCAAGGTGTGTTATTAAAAATTTTAGTGAAACTATGCTAATTGCATATATTTTGATTGAGGATATCATGTTTTAGAAAACCCGACGTTTCGAACACTTTACAATAGTCATTACAGTTCGTGCATGGTCACGTGTAGACAGGTGTACATGTGATCACGGACTACTAACTAACTCTATACCCGATTAAACTGGTTAAGGCAGGGCTGTTTTATTTTAAATGTAAGTATAAAAATTGAGAAAATCAAAGATCTTAGTAGGTCATTGATTGATTTTTCATTTTAACACCAAACCACACTAAATATACTCTCAAGTATAAGTGTATATTTTAAAAAGTATCGCCATCGTATTTAAATATTCGACATAATACCCAAAATACGTACTAAATTAAAGTTTTTTCTCCATATAAATTTCATACTTTCGACATTGTTAATATCTAGTTTTTTTTAGCTTCACGCTGTATCCCGCATATAGGATAGGCAGAGGGAACCTGAAAACCTAGTGTTAAGACGCCGTTCTCTTTCAACAATTCCGTTCCCCACTTTCCGCTGAATTGAGGCATTGCGTGCTGAATGGCGGAACTCAACGCCGCGCTTTGCCTTGTTACCAAACCCAGGAAATGTAGATACTAAACGTTTACGCTTACAGTCGCACTCTTGTGCCTCTGTGCCAGGACTGGTATTATTTAATTTTAAGGCGTTATTTCATCTAGTAATTTGCATTATTAACTGAACAGTCAAATTTTTACTTTTAACTACAGACACCAACGTATTTATATCAAAATTATAATTTAAAATAAAACATTGCTTTAAAAGTAATTGCTTACAAAAACACATATTTATTACTTTTTGAAGTAAATAAATATAAACCTTGTAAAATGACTCACTTTCAACTTGAACGGGTAAACAATTCGTCGTGGTCTCTTGTCCAGCTAATAGCTAACTATTAGACCGTTGAACCATTGCGAAGAGGATATTGCTGTCAAGTTGGCTTATTAACTCTGTTACTTGGCTTTGCAACTAAATGACCATGGTATCTACTTATGGTAGTTTTAAATGATTATATCAACGTTTGTGAGTTTCAATTTTGTTGGCGATATTGTCTGTGTAATTCTTAAAAATGTATATAAGACAATATTTTTTTTTTAGCTTCACGCTGTATCCCGCACATAGGTAGTCGCAGGGATCCTGAGAACCTAGTGTTCAGACCGCCGAATTGAAGCATTGCAAGCTAAGTGGCGAAACTCAACGCCGTGCAATTATAAACAATAAAGGTATATATATATATATATATATATATATATATATATATATATATATATATATATATATATATATATATATATATATATATATATATATATATATATATATATATAAAATAATAATAATATACAAAAACCTCAAAAAGTGACTGATAGACGAAGTGCAGCAAAAACTACTTTACTTACAAGTTTCTCGGGATTTCCGGGCTTGACAAAAGCTAGCAAGGTAGCAAATTTCCGAAGTTCCTACGAGAGCCAGCAAAAGTAAGAATTTGCATTTTATAGCCAAAAATATAGAAAACACAACATGAGTCATAAAATCTGCGAGAGCAAATTTGCGGGTAACAACTAGAAAGTAATATAAATAAAAAAATGAAAGTGCAGATGTATTATCTAGGACACAATGTTTCTAAAATGGACGGAAGTGGCCAACGAGTGAAAATAAAATATAATTATATTTCACTTTTTCTTTTTTTTTTCTTTTTTTTTAACTTCACGCTGTAACCAACATATCCTACTATATGTTATAATTCCTTACAGGTACTATTTGCACGAAAGTAAGGTAATGTTCTTTGCATATTCTTTTTTCTTTTTTTGTTAACTTCACGCTGTATCCCGCATATAGCGGAGTAGGCAGAGGGAACCAGAGAACCTAGTGCTAAGACACTCCATTCTCTTTCAACAATTCCGATCCCCACTTTCCGCCGAATTGAGGCATTGCGTGTTGAGTGGCGGAACTCAACCCCGCGCTTTGTCAAGAAGGAACTCAACCCCGCGCCTTGTTGCCAAACCCAAGAATTACTTACTTACTCACCAGAATACGAGTAATGAGTGTTAATATAAAAAGAAATAAAAATAATAATAATCTTTAGCAAGTTTAGCTAAGTATGGACTTAGGTTTACAAATATCTATGTTTTGTTCTTCAAAGTAAATGTTATTCCATTTATAACTTGGCAGAACATATCATGTACTAGACTACTAGTGCTTACTACACCGCGCTCGTAAGCATGAGATATAAGCGGTTAAGATTCATATGTCCAGAAACTTCTCAGTATACATCAGTTACTTAGATTCTAGAACAATGGCTTAGAAACAAGTATACTGCTTAAGTTCTATAGATGAAACATGAGAATGTTGAAAATAATAATTAAAAAAACGATCTTAAAGCCTTACTCTTTTTCTTGCAGGGTACATAGAGTTAATGCAGTGTGAAGACACTTCGTTGTCGATTTTGTATCCAAATTCAGAAAAAAGTGTAAGATGGCGAAATACAGCACCCCGCTTTTTATTAATAGAGTGAAAAAAGAAAAGTCCTCGGAGAAAGGATTGAAATCACAACCAACCAGTTTTTCAGTTAGATTCAGCAGCACTGCGCCACCATATACGCTTATACATACATATTATAATTATGCAAATAAGAAAATTAAAATATTAAAAAATACTCAACAACAAACCTTCTATTTCAGTAATTTGAAAGAATGAATAAGGCGACGACGTAAATAGTTACGGTTTTCAAATGTACTACTTAAGCACATCACAATTTGGCATTTGTCATGTATAGCACATGAAGGATATATATTTTTTTAGTTTCACGCTGTATCCCGCACGTAGCAGGATAGGCAGAGGGAACCAGAGAACCGCGTGTTAAGACACTCCGTTTGCCTTTATCACATCTTTTCCTTACTTTCCGCCGAACTAAGGTATTGGGTGCTGAGCAATCTGGCGGAACTCAACGCCGCGCTTTGCCTTGTCACCACAGCGAGGAAATGAAAATACCAAATATTATTTAATATTTTGATTTTCTGGAGTGGGAACCGAACCCACAATCTGTCGCATTTGCAGTCACACACTTGTGCCTCTGGGGCACGACAGGCCTCGAGGCCAGGAATGAAAGATATTGATCATTAAAAATAGAAAAAATATACAATAATAGACTGCATATGTAAAAAGGCAACCTTCACCTGTAACAAAACAAAATATGTTTTTTCATCTACACTTCTACGTACACAATAACACAAACAACAATACATACACAGGTTAGTAATAAATAATTTACAAAGGTTAGTTGGTAAAGTAAAGTATCAGCCTATAGCAGTGTCATTGAAATATATACTCGTGTCCAAATCACAGTTATTAATAGTATTTATGACTGATTTACGATTGGTTGTAACTTGTGGGTTCAATTCTCACTTGAGGAATAAGAATTTATTTACACTAGCGTCCCTGTTGACGCGTTGACAACGTGTTGCCTAGAACGTATATGTCACTTTATATAAACATGGATGTCAAACCATGGTAGTGTGTGTACCATTTATTTTATTAATTATTATATTATTATTCTCTCTGACAACCCTGCTATGCGGGATAAAACGTGAAGCTGCTAGAAACTAAAACGTGCTGGTTAGCGGTACTCAATATAGACGCCTGTCGTGGCGCAGAGGCACAAGCGTGCGACTGTAAATGCGACAGGTTGTGGGTTCGTATCCCACTCCAGGAAAAGGAATTTTTCATTTCCTGGGCTTGGTAACAAGGCAAAGTGCGGCGTTTAGTTCCGCCACTCAGCACACAATGCCTCAATTCAACGGATAGTAGGGAACGGAGTGTCTTAGCACTAGGTTCCCTCTGCCTACCCTGCTATATATGGGATACAGCGTGAAGCTATGTAGTATGTAGTAATATAGCATTTCTTCTAATGGCGCAATGGAAATATAACATATATAAACATGAATTTTACGTCAATTGGAGTTTGAACCTGTAACCTCCACGTTCATTGAGGCACATGTCAACTTCATCACAATGGTCTCATATTGACCTTCAACATAAATACATAATATATATATTTTTAACCACATTTATTTATATTTATATTTTTATTTACTTTCACTTTCTCGTTTTTACATGCTGCCTTTACATTTATACATAATATGTAACTATTATTTCTATTTTTAGATAATGAAATAAAATATTTTATATTGTAATAAAACATTTCCTGGCTTTGGTAACAAGGCAAAGCGCGGCGTTGAGTTCCGCCGCTCAGCACACAATGCCTCAATTCGGCGGGAAGTTGGGAACGGAGTGTCTTAACACTAGGTTCTTAGGTTCCCTCTGCCTACCGTGTTATATGCGGGATACAGCGTGAAGTTAAAAAAAATTGCCTTCATAGTTCATTTTCTTTCATTACGAGAAATATTTAAAAATATAAATCCACATAGTGCAAATAAAACGTTAAAAGCACATTCAATTTATCGATATTTACTCCATTTTGGACGAATCGGACACAAATGGCACTTACTAGTGCTTATAAAAATTTCAAGGCTCTCATGAAGGCTGCAGCAAATATTTTTTTTCTTCATTTGTTATTTAAAACGTAATAAAAAAGTCATACAAATTACTTATCCAAGTAAATGTAAATATATTGATTATATTAATAACAATTACCTATTTGAACTTGTTTGTATATAAGTGTATGTACACATATATTATATATATATATATATATATATTGTCAATTTATTATATTACTTCTAAATTAAATATTTATATTTAAATGGGGCTTATAGTTACGTCGAAATGAATTCTACATAGAAACTACAAAACTCTCTCTAGGATTTTGTGTACTCGTAAAAATGGTTTAGTTCTTTTCGTATCAGGTATTTGTGCATCTTACTTGTATTAGTATATATAGTCGTTAAAACAAAATCACTTCCTAGAACTTAATGTTAAATAAAAATTTTATAACTGACTAAAAATTGTTTATTTAAATTTCCTTTGTTATTTTAATGTAAATCCGGCAAATTAAAATATAAATATGGGATAAACCGTGAAGCTAAGTAAAGTAAAATATTCTAACTCGATAAAAATGTAACATGAAGAAAAATTACATTATTTTTTGAATTTTCAGGTCATATTATAAGCCCAACATATGCACAAAAATACACCTTAAATTGGTGAACAACCACCAAAGCGTATAACCCACCAACCATTGTTAACTCTATAACAATCAAACGTAATCGCCTTCAAAGCTGAACAGAACAATGGAATAAATTGGAAAAAGTGCAAACCGGTGTGAACAAATCCTGTCAGCCCATTGATGGAGCTCCTATGGAATGGAATATGATCACAATACCCTAAAATGTTAGAATGCACGAATGCACTAACATGCGGAATTTGGATGAAAGGTGCTATATTGAGTGTAAAAAGTGCAGAGAATTTTGAGTTCAGCACATAAAGGTAGTTGCAGCTAACCTAGTAATTGCATTTTTTTTTGGAGATTCTAATAATGTCAAATATCACTTAAATTAAATTAATATATCCGAATGTTAATTATTATTGTTTAATAGAAAAATCTCTATTACTAGAAATCTCTCTGACTACCCCGCAAAGAATTAAGCGTGAAGCTAGATATACTTATTTAGCTTCACGCTTTTAAAATAATTTAGTTTCGGAATATGTAGAAGAATATATTCTAAAACTAAATTATTTAAAAAAAAATATCAACACAGTGTAACGATATAAAAAACATGAAAAAATGATATTCATATAATAAGAATTATTTTTTTAATAACACAAAAATATTGAAAGCCTACTAAATAAGTACCCTAGGTCATAAACCTATCATTATTAAGTGATTTAATTTAAATATACTAATATTCTCGCTGTATCCCGCATATAGCAGGGTAAGCTGAGGAAACCAGAGAACTTAGCGTTAAGACACTACGTCCTCTTTTAACGTTTCTGTTCCCCATACTAATCTCAGCGAATAATTAAAATTTCAGTAATAAAAACTATAATATTACATATAAATTAAAACTATATTGATATACCACAAAGTCACTTGAATTTTATGTATATAATATATTTGCCATTTCATTTTTCGTTTAGTCTTAAAGGTAACAGATATATATTTTTCTGCCCTCGTGGTATCAATATTGTAATACTGCGAGATATAAAGGAATTGAAGTACACGCTATTTCTGAATTGAATTTTTCAATATCACAAGTTTTATATTTACAAAGTAAATATAAGTTGAGTATAACGCCAGTCGTGGAGCCGAGGCACAAATGTGCGACAGGTTGTGGGTTCGATTCTCACTCCGGAAAATTATAGTATTTTCGTTTCTTGGGCTTGGTAAGAAGGCAAAGCGCGGCGTTGAGTTCCGCTACTCAGCACGCAATGTATCAATTCGGCGGAAAGTGGGGAACGGAATTGTTGTAAGAGAACGGAATGTCTTAACACTAGGTTCTCAGATTCCCTTGCCATATGCAGGATACAGCGTGAAGTTAAAAAAAAAGTATAAGTTCATATTTTATATGTTACGTGATATATATTTTTTTTAACTTCATGTTTTATTTTTTGTGGCAGTGAAAGACAACCAAATGTTAAGACACTCCGTTCTCCGCATTTCGTTCGTTTTAGAAAGTGTCGAAACTCAACTTTGTCTAAGCACACCAGTATAAAAATATTTTCAACATTTACTTTTTTTGTTAAATAAGTGTATAGTATTAATAATTAATTATTATTATTATATTATAATCAGTTACAAGACTCATTAGTTAGCGATAGTGATATATCAGGAAAAAAAATTCGGTATTATTTCTAGAAACGTATTTTTAGTTCATTAAGCATATTTTTTATTTCTCTTGAATATTCGTAGGAAACGTCAATTAGTAGATATACATTTTTTTTTCATCTTCACGCATTAAATATTTTGTCTAAGACA
>JAKGSA010001267.1:2788-24074 GCA_033558755.1 Philaethria dido | reverse complement strand
GAACGGAACTGTTGAAAGAGAATGGAGTGTCTTAACACTAGGTTCTCAGGTTCCCTCTGCCTACCCTGCTATATGTGGGATACAGCGTGAAGTTAAAAAAAAAACACAAAATATAATTCTATTCATTCGTTCAAAGACTGTCAAATTTCATTTGCATTTATTATGATTCACGTAATATGAGCACAGATAAACTAATTGCAAACATGTGCTTGTGCACAAACAAGAAGCAATTTTGAGACGATTTTAATGTCTATATTTTCCCTCCTCCTTAGACCATCGTGGTCACCGTCGTGGGATCGCCTGATTATAAACGTGATTGGTTGCTGGTTCGATATCCAATCGGGAAAGGATTATCTCTAAATTATTTTAATTTTTCCCCCCATTTTGATAGAGCGCGGCCTTAAATTTAGCCACTCAACACGCAATATCTCAAATGCAGATGGTAAGCGTACAACGGAGTGTATTACATTCTTCCTGACTACGCCGCTATGCGAAATAAGGCATGATGTTGAAAAAAAAAACAAAGATTTAGATTAGCTTCTTATGTTTTTTAAAACGTTGACACATTACAATTTTTTATATAGTCATATCGTGATTTATTTTCGAAATTATTTGACTAGTTTTAATAAAACATAAAAAAATAATTCAGAAGTTTAAATTACGAAACCAGTTTTAAATATTACTTTGCCAAGCACTAATTATAGATCACGTTTACATTTAAAAACATTATATTACATGATTTTAATTAAATTTCAACATCATTTTTTACTAAAATTTTTTATGCCTGTCGTGGCGCAGAGGCACAAACGTGCGACTGTGAACGCGAAAGGTTGTGGGTTCGATTCCCACTCCAGGAAATGTAAAATTTAGTATTCTCATTTCTTGGGTTTGGTAACAAGGCAAAGCGCGGCGTTGAGTTCCGCCACTCAATAATGCTTCAATTCAGCGGAAAGTGGGAAATGGAATTGTTGAAAGAGAATGGAGTGTTTCTCTGGTTCCCTCTGCCTACCCTGCTATATACAGGATACAACGTGAAGATAAAAAAAAATACAAAAAAAAAACAATTGACGACCATCAATAAAGGAGGTTCTCAAATCGACCACATATTTTTTTGTGTTTCCGTATAACCTCTTACTGGGTGAACCAATTTTAATGATTCTTTTTTATATGATAGCTAGTGCTTCTGATTTCGTCCCATTTAAATTGAGATAAAATCTGATAATGATGGGAAAAGTTGCTGGAAGAAGGAGAATCGGCCGCAGAAAAAAGTCAAGGCTTAGGAACATCCGCGAATGGACGGGAATCAAAAGCGCTGTAGAGCTATTCCATGCTGCCAGGAATAGGACTGAATATGCGAAGCTGACTGCCAACCTTCACTAGTTGGAGAGGCACTAAAAGAAGAAGAAGAAAATCTGTTAAGTAGTTTTTGAGTTATTCGTAATAATTTTACCTTTTAGTACAATATGCGATGAAAATAAAATCAAGTCAATTTATTCTATTTTTTTTGTTAATATCTTAATTGTATCATACAAGTAAGTAGTAAGTAGTAATTAAAATAAATATAATCCAAGTTTATAACTAATTTGCTTCGAGAATAAGAACCTTTTTTTTTTAATTTTATACCCAAAATTTTCCAGGCCATTTTTTTAGCTCTCATATTTTTGTTAACCTTGTTTTTTTACAAAGTCGCTCCCAAAATTCTTTAAATTTAATTTCATTTACAAAAGGTAAGCCGATGGGAACCGGCTTATATGGACGCCTCACCACTAGTACGTATGTATAAGTAAATATTTAAAAAATATTATATTATTTAAAAAATATTTTTCTGTATTATACTTATATATATTTAATATTTAAGTTTTATCTTTAAAATAAGCGGGAATTGAAAATTATTATTGTATATTATTGTGATATAAATTTTATAAAGAATACGCGATATTAGCACGTTTACAGCACAGCCGTCATTTGTAAACTTTCATCTGGTGCGTTATGAGATTGTAGGGAATTATTATTTATAATTATAATTTATTTCGTATATTTTCATTTATGTGAATACACACTTACAAAACTGACACTTTTTCTTTTTTATTTCTATACTATAGACTTAAAAATTAAACATAGACGTCTCTGACGTCATTTTTGTGAGAATTTTGAGCAAAATAATAAGCTATTACAAATTTACGAATATCCGACCGACTAAAACAAAACAAAGGAGGACAAAAAAAGAAAGTTCTGAATTAGACTGTACCTTAAACTTTTTAATATATACCGCTTAACTTTTTATTCAAATAATCAATTTTGATTTTTTTTTCTAACTTCACGCTGTATCCCGCATATAGCAGGGCAACACTAGGTTCTCAAATTCCCTCTGCCTAAGAGGGAATTTGAGAACCTAGTGTTAAGACACTCCGTTCTCTTACAACAATTCTGTTCCCTACTTTCCGCCGAATATAGGCATTGCGTGCTGAGTGGCGGAACTCAACGCCGCACTTCGCTTTGTTACCAAACCCAGGAAATGAAAAGGCTAACATTTCCTGGAGTGGGAATCGAACCCACAACCTGTCGCGTTTACAGTCGCACGCTTGTGCCTCTGCGCCACGACAGACGTTTTGATTATTGTTTTTTTATTTGATAGTTAATGCTTCTGACGTGGTCCTGTTTACATTTTGTTAAGATCTGTCGAGTAATTCTTAATAATAGTACCTACATTTGAAGAGCATTTCTTAGAAGAAGTTCTTTTTTTTATTAAAATCTTTACTATGACGGACTAAATACAAAGATGTCTTCTGTGTTTCCGGGTTTCGTTCTACTTCTAGTTTACGACTTGCTGATAACGGATATCGGTGAACGAACGGAATGTTGTTAAGCGTCACTAAGGCTGGTGTGTTTGGCTTAAGCGAGTTTGCTATACTCGTAACTGGCTTGTTATATCGTAACCAATATTATTAGTAATTGTCTTGCGCTTATTAGAGACATACATCTTTTAGCTTATCGCAGTATCCAACATATAGTGGGCAGTGGAAACCTGAAAATCTAGTGTTAAGACTCTTCGTTCTCTTAAAATTTTACATCTCACTCTTGTACGGGATGAATGGGTGATAATACTGATGATTCTCTATAAGAAATACAATATTTGTATAAAAAGTTATATTTGCTTGTCTGGTACCTCTTTTGTTAGAACAATGTACAACTGATTACAATCACTTCGATATTGGGTCCAAACCACAAACTTTTAGATTGAGTTTCACTAGTTAAACTAGTAGGTACATCAAATAATTATATTTATAATAGTTTTAAATAAAATTATCGTCATCGTAGTCATCGACGTGGGACCTCGCCCGTTATAGTATGGCAAAGCGCGACGTTAAGTTCCGCCAGACACAATGTCTCAATTGAGAACGGAGTGCCTTGACAGTAAAATCTCTGGCTATCCTGCTATACGGGTAAAGGCGTGTACCTGAAAAAACTATATGTAAGTTTTTTAAGAAAAGTATATTCTTCAATTAAAAATTAGTCTAAAACTAAATCTGTCCGCCATCAATACAAATAAAAAATAAATAAATAATAAATAATAAATAAATAATATATAAATAATAAATAAATAAATAACATTTTTACAATATGTGGAAAATGGTGAACGGACTCAACACTTAATTTTTACCTGTCTTCTCCACAAAATACGGTAAGAATATATTTAATATAAAATATTATATTTCAATAGTATTTTATTATAAACAGAAAGTATCAATTTTGTGCCATCAAATTTGGTCTACCCAAATCAATCATATTTTCCTACCAAATAATGATTTGGCCTTCCTGGTTAGCAATCAATTTATTCTCATGTTTATATTTTTATATTTTCTTTGGAATTTCTAAAATGATTAAAATATGTCGCCTGTTGTGGCGCAGAGGCACAAGCGTGCGACTATAAACGCGACAGTATGCGGATTCGATTTCCACTCTAGGAAATGAAAATTATACATAATATTAAGTATTTTCATTTCCTGGCTCTGGTCACAAGGTATCGCGGCGTTGGATTCCACCACTAAGCACACAATATCTCAATCCGACGGAAAGTGGGGAATGAAATAGCTGAAAGAGAACGGAGTGTCTTAACACTAGGTTCTCAGGTTCTCTCTGCCTGCCCTGCTATATGCGGGATACAGCGTGAAACTAAAAAAAATACCAATACAGGTTCTAGGCTTCACTTTCAAAATTTCAACTATTTGACAACGTATTTTCAAAATTGTAACCTCTTTCTATGTATCAAAAAAGACACCATCATGACTTATTTGTGCAGTATCCGAGTTTCCACGCGTTACTTGTGGGTTCGATCTCCGTTAGAGGGGACGATAGTTATACATGCATTGTTCTCATTCCTCGTATCTATTAAGAGAAAGTACGGGTTTAGGTCTCGCCACTCAACACGCATAGAATAGAGCGAAAGTGAAGAAGGGTGTTTTAGGTTGTATGCATATTTTGTCAAAATTATGAGATACATAAAGTAAAATCAACTGGACTTTAAAAAAGTTAAAAATATCACTCATCTATCTAATATATTCTTAGATAGTTCACATAAATAAAAATATATTGAATTTCCAAAACAGTAATCGAGCACCTGCCTATAGTGATTTATTGAAAAAAACGACCTAATACGTACTAAATAAGATCACCTGCAAACCCAAGTTCGACTTAACAGTGGACAGGGTGCTCAGTTAAACGGCAACTTCTACATAGAATGCGCGTGTCGCTTGCGCAGCTATGTTAGGAAGTAACGCACACTCAAAACGGGATTAACAAAGTATTACTAATTGATATGTGTTAAAATTATTATAAAAACATTTTAAAAATGTCGGCGTTTGAATCAAATGTTCCGTTGGTTCGCCGTGCAATCGCGGGAGCAGCGTTAGCCCATACATCTACGAGTAACGAAGTCGAATCTTCACCAATAAATTCTAGTGAAGGAAGCCAATGGACCCCTGCAGCTTTGGAAAGGGCTGGCTCCACTCTAAAAGCACTTAATCGTATGGCAAAACGGCCTCCCGTCCATATGTTATTTGAAGATGTCGGCTTTACTGTCAACTCAAGAAAGGGTAAGTGAAAAAATATTTCACGCTTTTGTTTGAAAATAGTTATTTTTATGAAAAAATATCGAAATAATTGTGTAGTACTTATATTGTGATATATATTTGATGATTTTTTATATATATATTTTAAATTAGTTTTATTGTATCCAATTCTTTATGCATTATTTTTTTTCTACGGGTATGCTAATATTATTTTAATCTCCTATTATAGTTCATAGATTATTTTTATAATGTTATTCTCTTAAATATGAAAACAATTCCGGCTAAGATAATACAATAAATAGATAAATATCTAGAGCAATGACTTATTTAAGTATCTAGATTATCTCGACTTAATTACTTTAATGGTATTCTAAAATATTTCGTTGTATTAAGTAATTTTTTATAATGCAAGACTTAATCTATGTTTAATGTTATAAGGTGCTTGAATTTTTTATAAGCATTTTAACGTCATTTGCTATTTACTTGGGTATTGTATTATAATTCTAAGATTTTTTTATATTTAAAATACTTTCGTTGATCGTTCGTTGGTCAAGTACAATAAAAAGCAGTATTGATTTCCGGCACCCACTTCGCAATATCTATAAACTCGACGGAAAGTGTTAATGCGGTTGCATCAGTAGGTTTAATATTTCATGTGATATATATAAAATCGTCCATTTCCTCTATATAATTAGATTTTAATATAATATAAAAAGTAAACCGATTTCAAATAAAATGTACTAAAAAGTTAAAATTGTTATGAATAACACAAAAACTACTCAACATAACTTAACTAAATTTAAACTTGATCACATCAGAAACACTATCTATCATATGAAACAAGAATCATCAAAATCGGTTCATCAAGTAAAAAGTTATGCGGTAACACACATATAAAAAAACAGTCCATCTGAGTCTTAAAAAATTATGAAAGTCTATCTACAACACTTTTGTATCATTCGTGTAACTATGAGTACAATTGAGTGAGAAACAAGATATTTCCCGTTACCATGTAGCGGTAAATTTTATATTTTAAATATGATTTGTAAGTTTATTATGTTAACAACGACGACGACTCTGACGAACCGCCAAATATCTTATGATGTGTTCCGGTTCGATGGCATGTAAGCCAGGTTTTCCCACTTTCCCACCCATCCTTTCCCCAAAATGTGGTGGTTCCGATAGCGGACTACTACATTATCCTCCCTTTCCATCTGTATCCTCTAGGTTGGCAACGCATCTAGTACATCTCTAGTGTTGTAGATGTTCATGGGCGAAGGTAACCACTTACCATCAGAAAAAAAAAAAAAAAAAAAAAAGTTAACAAATTGTGAGATATCAATTATATTATATTATACTAGACATTAACACAGTAAATATTACATACATACATGACACAGACAGCATATCTGTAGGCCAAGAGAATTATCAATGTTTATTATTTTACTTACAAAAGTATTATGACCGATTACTACATTATTGAGGTTATCGTGACGCAGTGATACAGTACCTGGCTGTAAACGCGATTGGTTGTGGGTTCGATTCCCACTCGGCGTCATAATTATGTTTAAATTATTTTCATATCTTCGTTCTAGTAAGACATGGCGGCGTTGAGTTCCGACACTCGTCACGCAACATGTCGAATCGAGGCGGAAAGTGGTGATTGGAGTATCTTGACACTTGGTTCACTCTGACTACCCTGCTATGCGGCATAAAGTAGATACTGTTTGCTTTTTTCGTGGATTTGGTAACAAGGCAAAACGCGGCGTTAAGTTCTGCTACTCAGCAAGCAATGCCTCAATTCGATGGAAAGTGGGGAACAGAGTGTCTTAACAGTAGGTTCTCAGGTTCCCTCTGCCTACCCTGCTATATGCGGGATACAGCGTGAAGCTTACAAAATTATCTTTAACTTATCAGCCACTCAAAAAGGTATCACTCATATTTATAATCCGAATAAATGATGAGGAAACGAGATATGTAAATTTACAATGACATGCTTTAATTACTATGTGTATAAATAATTTATTGGATAAATTTAAAAACATCGTGTCAAATTTATCAGTATTACAATAGTTTTTTATACTTATTTATTTTTTTATAGCTTCACGCTGTATCCCGCACATAGCAAGGTAGACGGAGGGAACTAGAGAATCTAGCGTTAAGACACTCCGTTTTCTTTTAACATTTCCGTTCCCCACTTTCCGCCGAATACAATAGTTAGTAATAAAATAAAATAAGTAGATGTTACAGATTATTATAATATCTATTATGTACAATGTTTTTTTTTAACTTCACGCTGTATCCCGCATATAGCAGGGTAAGCAGAGGGAACCTGAGAACCTAGTGTTAAGACACTCCGTTCTCTATCAACAATTCCGTTCCCCACTTTCCGCCAGATTGAGGCATTGCGTGCTGAGTGACGGAACTCAACGTCGTGCTTTGCCTTGTTACCAAACCCAAAAAAAGGAAATACTTCATTTCCTGGAGTGGTAATCGAACCCACAACCTGTCGCGTTTACAGTCGCACGCTTGTGCCTCTGCACCATGACAGGCGTTATGTACAATGTAGTATAATTTATATACAGATAAATACATGCAATATTTTTTTTAAATATAACCCGGATAAATATAATTCAAAAATACTCGTACATGCAGTATTTTTTGTTGAAGAATCGAAGTAAGTTGCAATTTTTTATACTATAAGTATAATTTTAGATTGTTTTATGATTTGAGGTCATCAAAGTGGAATGGGACAGTGTTTTATTGTAAACTCAGTTGAATGTCGGTTCAAACCTTACTCGGGAATTGATTTTTTTTATTTTTCCAGTATGATACTAAGGCGGCGTTAAGTTCCGCTACTCCACTCGCAATAAATGTCAATAAAATCTATTTATAATCCACATATCCTATATGTGGATATATGTTTATATGATATTTAAAAAGCCAACACGATTGTAATAAAATTAATATGCATTATTCTATCCAACTTTATGACCTCGACATGTCAAATTATTGACGATACAATGGTCAAGGTATTTAAGGGTTCAAAGCTCATGGTGTTCGACTATGGCTTATTTTTACATATATTTTATAAAAGTCCTTTAAAATTTTCCATTGTTTTGTTTACAATTGTTAACAAACTGGATAATCTATATAAATAAAAATTAATCACCGCAATATTTGTACTCGTATAACTTCCAAACGGCTATACCTAATTGGATAAAACTTCCTTTTTTGTATTCGATATTATCAGGAGAAGGATTGTATGAAAAATATAGCAAATATTTAATACCTCAGTACTGACAACAAAAGAATATGGCGGTAAGAAGTTCACCGGGTCAACTGGTGTAAAATAAATAAAACAAACCGTTAAATACTAAATTACAATTTAATGAACCTGCTTAAGAATTATATATTATTATATGTTTACATTCATAAACGCCGGCAAGGCGCAAATGGTTGGTACTTAAACAAAGTGAGGCTTATCTTATTTAAGAAACATTTTATTTCTCTATGTGGTGCATTTTTTATTGAATATTATTTATTGGTAAAATTAACGTGGCGTGGCGCAAAAGCACAAGCGTGCGAATGTAAACACGACAGGTTGTGGGTTCGATTCCCACTCCAGGAAATGTAAAACCTTTAGTAATTTCATTTCCTGGGTTTGGTAACAAGGCAAAGCACAGAGTTGAGTTCCGCCACACCAATTCGGCGGAATGTGGGGAACGGAGTGTCTTAACGCTAGGTTCCCTCTGCCTACCCTGCTTTATGCAGTAGACAGCGTGAAGCAGGGTATATATATATATATATATATATATATATATATATATATATATATATATATATATATGTATATGATGGAAAAATTTGTTTGTCATTGTCATGTGATTATTAACGCTAAATATGAGTACATTACTATCTTAACTTGCATATACCAGAAAAATACATAGGTATATGCAAAAGGCAAGAATTTTTCTATAAATTCTCATTACACACAAATTTTCTACAATATCATTCATTGAATAACAGATACATATTCAAACCATTTTGCTTTCAAAACATGATACATTTTAAAATAAAATCTAAGTCCCATTTTGGTAATACAAATTCAGGTATAAATGTTCAAGGACAGCGGCCTATCTAGTTTGGTATTTTTTTCTTTAACACGTGTCGTTGTCAAAAGGGGACTGGTCATATAGATAGCTATCCCTATGGCGTAAATTGAACGAGTCTGACTAAACGCTTTGAGTGTGAATTCAAGTCCCATTCAGGGTAAGTTCATTTGCTCTGATTTAATTTTATTAGTCGGCACATACCACATAGCAAGGTAGGCAGAGCGAATATAAGAACCTAGTGTTAAGACATTTCATTCTGTTAAGATTTCCGTTCCCCACTCTGGTAACAAGGCAAAACGCGGCGTTGAGTTCCGCCACTCAGCACGCTATATCGCAATTCGGCGGAAAGTGGGTTACGACTTGAATTTTTACGTACTGATGTCACCCAAAATCTCAAATTAATAGGTGAAAAATAAAGATTGAATTGACTTACCAATACTCTTTTTAAGTACCCAAGAAAATGTAAAACGAAGCTATATATAGGTTTTGTATCACCAAATTAATTTTTTACGTCAAATTATGTTTATTTTTAGCTTCACAGCTTGTCCCTAACAAATCAAAAACAGCAGGGTGTCAAATGAAACGGAGCGTTAACCTTTGCGTTTTTAAAACTTCAAAATGAATTCTCTTTTGCACCTTAGTAATCCATACGTCCCTAAATAGGAAAAAGATGTTTTGAAATTATCATAAAAAATATACAAAGAACTAAAACAGTCATAAATTTTGTTGATACTTTTTATTGATATATTGTCTAAACGTTTAATTTTGTATACTTATGCTTAAGATAAGATTAGGTTAATACGATGTAGGCGTAATACCGATGGCATACATTTATCACTTTCAAAAATCCACAAATTGACGATATTAACCCTTTGCACTTTTTTCTCTGGTTTTTTTCCTTAATTAACTTTTTTATTGTTATATTAATAACAAAATAAAACTACAAGGCCAAAAGTTTATTTGATTTCATTACATCGTCCCACAACATATTTCATCTTATTACCTACATTTAAATATTTTATATAATCGGTCAATAACCTCTCGAGCATTTTATTTTAAAAGGCTTTAGACTGTTGCGGGGCAGTAGGACAATGTCTAACTGTAAAAGGGAAGGTCGTGGGTTCGATTCTCACTCATCTTTCTCTTTATTTCTCGGTTGTAGTGAGATTAAACGCGGCGTTGAGTTCCGTCTCCTAACACGCAACGTCTTAATTTGAGGCGAAAAGGAGATAACGGTGAACTGTTATGCTGGAAAAAGCATAAATCATTTTCTTTAATAGCCTTAATTTTCTCTGCGCCACGACATTACCTGTAGTGGCACATGCGTGCGACTGTAAACGCGTCAGGTTGTGAGTTCGATTCCCATTCCAGGAAATATCAAATTTAGTATTTTCAATTCTTGGGTATGGTAACAAGGCAAAGCGCGGCGTTGAGTTCCACCACTCAACACGCAATGCCTCAATTTGGCGGAATGTGAGGAACGGAAATGTTGAAAGAGAACGGAGTGTCTTAACACTAGGTTCTCTGATTCCCTCTGCCTACCCCGCTATATGCGGGATACAGCGTGAAGGTAAAAAAAAAGAAGTCCTAATAACGAAGTCAATTAATCTTATTATTAACTAAACAATTAAAAAATTAAAAAAAACAAAGGTCATGCTGCGTATGAAAAAAACGTAAAAGTAGAAGGATTAACATTATTAAATCTTTCTATCCTTATCCATATTAATTTTCTATATTGGGCTTTTTACATTTCCTTTTTTTATACGTAGTAGAGTTTTTTGTTTTTAATATAATATATTTTATAATAATTATTTCTTTTAATTAAATTATGAACCCATCTTTACTTATAAATATGTAATCAATTTCAAAATCGAATGAAAGGAGAAGAACAAGATATCTGAACACTAGACTCTTTCTGACCACCCCCATTATGGGGGAGATGCATAAAGCAAAATAATAAACTTCACGTTGGATTTTTTTTTTAGCTTCACACTGTATCCCGCATATAGCAGAGTAGATAGAGGGAATATGAAAATCTAGTGTTAAGACACTCCGTTTCCCACTTTCTACCGAATTGAGGCATTGCGTGCTGTGGTGGAACTCAGCGCCGCGCTTTGCCTTGTTACCAAACCCAGGAAATGAAAATACTATACTTTTACATTTCCTGAAGTAGGAATCGAACCCACAACCTGTCACGCTTACAGTCGCATGCTTGTGTCTCTGCGCCACGACAGGCGAAATTATGAGGATTTCTATATATATAATTATTGATACCTGTAATATGTTTTTGTTCGCAAAAAAAGCATATTAAAAATATTTTTTTGGTTAAGCCCTGTTCTTATGTAACTTACAATGAGGAAAAGCATTAATATTTTAAATATTATGTGGATATCGAATAATTTCAGTTGAGTTATCAATACTCGTTAAGCCTGTTATTTTATCAATGCCACGAAAAAAAATATGTGACTAATTCCTCAAATACTAGTTGTACCAATTTTTTACCATGTAATCGAAAAATGTACCTCCCAAATTATTTTGAAAAAGATATTTTGACAAAATTAAATATTTTGAACTACTACATTATAACATAAACAATATACGATCTATTGTAAGTCTGAAGCTTAGAAAGAAGTGCATGGACCACTTTTTATACACATTCTCTCCTTCCCCATCTTTATAAATTATCACCTATATGTTATTCTGATGTATATGGCCAATTCATCAAAATAACTCATATATTACTTAAAAATCTAAAATCTAAAATGGCTGTAGTTTTTGCGTAAAATAGAAAGAAATATCCATAGATCCATTCTCACAAGTTTAGTATTAGTATATACTCATCATCGTATCACCGGTTATAACACAAGCGTGCGACTGTAAACACGTCAGGTTGTGGGTTCGATTCCCATTCTAGGAAATGGAATTTTTCATTTCCTGGGTTTGGTAACTAGGCAAAACGCGGCGTTGAGATCCGCCACTTTGCACGCAATGCTTCAATTCCTTGGAAAGTGGGGAACAGAGTGTCATAACACTAGGTTCCCTCTGCCTACCCTGCTATGCGGAATACAGCGTGAAGCTATGTATGTGTATGTAATTTAGGCAATATATCTTACAAATGATTTAAAAATAACTCTATTTACATAACTTCTTTAGCGTCTTACAAATAAGTAAAAAATAGTTTAAAAATAACCACTTTTTTATATAACTAAAAAAGTACTAATTAATTTTTAACCGGTTTGGCAAAGCACAGGTCGTTGCAATATTTTTATTTATATATATATATATGATTTTTATTGAAACTGGTTAATAACGGTTATTTGTTGTAAGATTTTTGTAATATTTCTATTTTATTAAATAGGACTTCAAATATAAAATTTTAAACATTTATTGTTAATAAACAAGCTCTAGAATCTATTTTTATTAACTTTTGTCTTTCTTGTTTAATCATATCACACGAGAGTGTCCATAAAAAAATGAGCTTGGTCAGAGACGAGACGACGATGTTAGTCCGGAGATGTTCTTAAAAGTGCAGTTGTACCATCTCCTCGTATTTGCCGTACTTAAATTTTAGAGCCCATAATAAATCATTGCTCCATTCTCAACTTCATACTTACATTAGAGACAGTCTCTAAGGATCCTAATATTAAATAGGGATATTTTAATATAAACAATATTCAGATAGAAAATCGAATCTTGAACTATCATAAACTACTGCCGAAATTACATCTCGTGTAACTGGCATCCACAGTAATATAATGAAAAATTAAAAAAAACACTTCAAAAGAAGCACGCACTTTTCTAAACCATAAAACTATTTTAAGTTAGCGGAGTGCTATAATTATAAGTTGTTTGTACTGGAGTACCCTTTTACAAATGGGCGCACCTTTTCCTTCTCACATAACTAATGAATAAAGTTTTCCTATTCAACCTTACCTTGCGAGCCGTATTGTTTGACTTGGAACGGCTTACAAACACATACAACCCGTTATTATTGTTTCTACACCAATATTTGTTTTGATAGCACCCCCTTTATAAAAGCAAATGATAACACGCCGTGTAATTTCTGATAAACTTTCTAACTAATAAACTAAAACTTGTTAAATATGTACTTACTTTAGCCGTTGTGGCGCAGTGGTTGGCGTCCGACTGTTAAAGCGATCGGTTATGGGTTCGATTCACAGTCGGAGCAATGATTTTATATTTAGAATATTTTCATTTATCCGCTCTGGTAATACAAAGCAATAATAAGTTTCGCCACCTACCATTCAATTTTGATACCCGGAATATCTTAATATTTGGTTGTCTTTGAATATCCAGTAGGATATAGTAATGCGTATGCGTATGCGCATAGTAATGCGTAATAAAGTGTTAAGCTATTTTTCTATTTAAATATATACTTAAGAAGTCTTGAGGATTTCAATGTTTATTTTTATTGTTTTTTTTATACTCTGCTTCTAGAATGTATTGATATCTTAAAATAACTGTCATATATTTGTATTTTGTTACAATTTATTAAAATTTAATTCAAATTTATTAAAAAATCGTATAATATAAATAGATTGGATTAAAAGCATAATTAAGAAATAAAAGATCTATATTAAACACAAATATTAAAAATGTAGCTACATAAGGGCCAAAAATATTAAGCATAAGCTTATATATATAATATTCGTGGTTTTTGAAAAACAATAGATTTTTTTCTATAGTAAAAAAAAAATAATATATATAATTTTTCTATATATTCATTATTTTTTTGACTGATATTCTTATTCGAAATCAAAAAAAAAATGCAATATTGACAAAAAATAAAAGGCGCCTTCATTTAAATTAAAAAGAATAGAACGTGCGACTGTAAGTGCGACAGGTTGTGGGTTCGATCCCCACTCCACGAAATGTAAAATTTAGTATTTTCATTTCTTGGGTTTGGTAACAAGGCAAAGCGCGGCGTTGAGTTCCGCCACTCAACACGCAATGCCCCAATTCGGAAAGTGGGGAACGGAATTGTTGAAAGAGAATGGAGTGTCTTAACACTAGGTTATCTGGTTCCCTCTACCTACCCTGCTTTATGCGGGAAGTTAAAAAAAGAAGAATAGAAATACTTTTTGACCCACACTCACACGTGTAACAAAACGTGATCCGATTTAACCTTAATTAGTACTAAATAACCTTTAAATAAATAGTCTTATTATATTCTCTTATCTGTAAACATATCTCAAACAATTATAATCATTTATGATTTTCTTGTAACAATCGAGGCGCAGTGGGACACCATTTATATAATACGTGAAGCAAACACTTTACCCCTTGTACCCCTTTTTACGAAAATTACGCGGACGGAGGAGCATGAAACTTGGCACACTTAATAGTTTATATAGCGAAGGAGTTTAGAATGATAATATCTTATCAAAATAACGCACAAAAATATATTAAATTAATAAAATAAATGTTACACACTACCATGGTTTGACATCCACATAAAGACATATACGTTGCTAGACAACGCGTTGTTAACGCGTCGACGGGGACACTAGTCAGATTATAAACGTGGTTGATGTGTTCTATCCCCGCTCAGGGGAATAATTATGTTTAAATTATTTTTATTTCTCGTTCAATCTTTGCTGATAAAATTAAGCGCGGCGTTGAGTTCCAGCATTTAGCACGCAATGTCTGGAATTTTGATGGAAAGTAAAGAACGGAGTGTCTTGACACTACGTTTACTAATAAAGCATGAAGCAAAAAAGAATTCATTTATCAGGAGAATATAACATAGAACTCTAAGAAATTATATCTATAATAATCTTATTTTTGATTCAATTTTGTACTAAGATAGGACAGATAGTATATAGGTAGATAGTATTTCGCATATATGTCCAGTAGCTATTACTACGCCCGCTTACTTTAGCAACCAGTTATTTGGAAACACTACCGAAGTAGTAGTATTTTTAGTACCTATGGCATAAGCTTGCAATAATTCGAGATTTTTTATTTTTTAGGAGCGTATTTCTAATATTTACGCAAGTGACGTGAAGTAACACAGTTATTTATGTCTACTTGTCATTTGAACAAAAAAGAACATCTATAAATCTTATAAATATGTGTAGTCATTACTTTTTTAAAGCGTTAACCACTCACTTACGAAACGAAAAATATTAAAAAAAAAAAAGAAAAAAAAAACGTATAAAAATTTTATCGCAGCGGGATTCGAACCCGCGCCTCTTCTAAACAGTCCCAGCGCTCTAACCGTTAAGTCATTGTTTTGTCAAACAAATTGATAAACTAGCTACTTCAAATCCTTCAAATTAACGCATATGTAATGCGTATATGTGTTAATTACATTTATAAATACGCTATTGTATGTAACATGAACTTCTATTGAGCGAACGATGCCGCGGGTAAAAGCTAGTATATAATAAACATTGTATAAGTATACATGAACGTCAAATAAAATATATGGTAATTTACTTTTTATACCTTTTATTATATAATGAATAATAAATCAAAAAATAATAATTGATTTTAACACACAATTAAATATTATTATCGTATTTAAAACATATTATTCATAATAATAATCGAATAACGTTGATGATGCCATTAGTGAACCGCAAACCGAAAGTAAACCAGTGCGGGCATCGGCATGTCATAGGACTTAACAAATTTCAGTGTACGGGCGCAATTTACAATATCGCGTACATTTTGCTGCACGATAACCTGACATTATTGCGGTAACGAAATGAAAATTATGCTAATTTTTTATTTATATTTGTATTTTGACTTATGAAAGGAAGTCTTTTTTTTAGCTTCACGCTGTATCCCGCATATAACAGGTAAGCAGAGGGAACCTGAGAACCTAGTGTTAAGACACTCCGTTCTCTTTTGACAATTCTGTTCTTCACTTTCCGCCGGATTGACGCATTGCGTGCTGAGTGGCGAAACTCAACGCCGCGCTTTGCCTTGTTATCAGACCCAGGAAATGAAATACTATATATTATTTAAAATTTTCATTCAATTCAATGAAAGGAAGTGACGCAATGTTATAATTAACATTTCTAACCGACTTCAAAAAAGAAGGTAAATGAATTCGACTGTATTTTTTTGAGAGTTACCGCATGACTTTTTACTAAATAAATCAATTTTGATGTTTTTTTTATGATAGTTAGTGCTTCTGCTAGGCGAAGGTAACCATTTACCATCAGGTGGTCCTTCAGCTCGTTTGTCATCATCATCATAAATAATTTCAGATGACATTTTATCAAAAATGCACAGCTAAATATTATGTACGCCATATAAAAATGTAATATGATATTTTTCACTAATTAAAACACTAAAATGATTTTTTTTATATATTGACATTTAATTCAAATTAGTTGCTAGTTGTCATTACTGTTGACATATAAATCTTAAGCGCCTATCTTCACCTCTTCCGTATTTGTTATCATAATTGCTTCATTTTTTTATGAAGTGCTCGCTCCAGTCTGTTTCAAAGGTATCATTGCCATTAATAAAGAATTGTAAGCCATTGTCGAATATAAAAAAAAAAAAAGTCCCGCTGAGTTTCTTGCGCCGGTTCTTCTCAGATCTGAGGCATTAAATTTAGTGAACCGGTGGTAAATTATGTGACGTTCAAAAAATGAAGCATGTAACTTCTTATTTTGAATAAAATTATTTGACTTTGACTTTGACTTTGACTTTATACACGGTAATGTATGTATGTGTAATGCGTGACTTTGTCCGTTTGTTATGCTCATATTAAAGATATAAATTATGAAATAATATTCAGAGAAACAAAGAAAAATGAACGCCATCATTAAAATAACGTAAAATATTTAATAATTATCCTCTTACCTTTTAAAGAAAGTATAAACTTAAGTACAACATTTATTCATATTGACATTTAAAAAGTAGTAATTACGTACTGTTTTTCCGTATTATTTGTCATAATCTCAAGATATTAATCTTTTTCTTGAAGACGTGAATATATTTTATATTATCCACTTTCCTCATAAGTGCATATTTTTATAATAAAACTAGCTTTCCGCCCGCGGCTTCGCCCGCGTAAAATTCGGTTATATCGCGCGATATGATAAGGATTATCCTATAGTTTTTCCCAAGGTCGGTAGACTATTTGTCAAAATTTGTTAAGTGGTTAATGTGTCAAAGTTGTAAACAGTTAAACAATCAAAACATGATTTTATGTTTGACAATAAGGAACTTCCATACAAACTTTCATCCCCTATTTCAACCCCCTCTATCATTTTTTTCGCGATAAAAAGTATCCTATGTCCTTTCCCAAGTTCAGTTCTATCTTTATACCAAATTTCATCAAAATCGGTTCAGTGGATTAGGCGTGAAAGCGTAACAGACAGACAGACAGAGTAACTTTCGAATTTATAATATTAGTAAGGATAAGGGAAGCATTCATTAAGAAATTTGAATTCATTTAAATCGTGGTCAATTAAATGATAATTAATACGTGAAAGAAAACTTTGGATACTTTTTTGCCAATTTTTTTCTTACGGCTTTTATGCAGATAAATTTTAAATTATTAAGAAGAAGTGCAGAATGCACATTTTTTTATAACGCCTTAGAAAAAAAAATATAATAAATATTACTTGCGCTACCGTGAACTTACTTGATGTTCACTTTTATATAAAGTGACAAGCACGTTGTCAAGGCAACATGTTTTTGACGCATCAACGGGTTTCTACCTGCTTATATCATTTTAATAGTTAAGCTATGTAAAAAGCGTCTAAAGGTAAGATGAATATAATTTAGCAACTAGATCGCTGGTATTTTTCTATTCGAATATTAAAATCTACTTACGAAGAAATTACGCGAAGTTTCAATGTATTTATAATAATTCGTTATGAAACGGTATTTTATTATATTTCCTTACTTAGGACTTATCGAGTACATGGACTTTATACATACATAGCTTCACGCTGTCTCCCGCATATAGCAGGGTAGGCAGAGGGAACCTAGTGTTAAGACACTCCGTTCCCCACTTTCCGCCGAATTAAGGAATTGCTTGCTGAGTGACGGAACTCAACGCCGCGCTTTGCCTTGTTACCAAACCCAGGAAATGAAAAATTGCATTTACTGGAGTGGAAATCGAACCCACAACCTGTCGCGTTTACAGTCGCACGTCTGTGCCTCTGCGCCACGACTGGCGTTATAAATAAATAAATAATATTAAGTGCAATTTTAATTTTAAGCAATAGATAAACCTAATAATATGAAAATTTGTACTGGTTAGGTTCAACATCAGGCTTTGTCTTATGAGAATGAATAATATCTTTTAAAAAAAGCCTTACACATTATCTCGCATAGGAAGGTGGTCAACGAGAACATAGTGTTAAGACACTCCGTTCTCCGCTAAAATATAAGTTGTTATTCTTAAATATTCTCTAGTCTCTTGACACCTAAGGTGACTACCAAACTCGCAACCACTGCGAGATCCTACGATTCTTTACTTATTAGCTTCACGCTATATCCCGCACATAGTAGGGTAGACAGAGGGACTCTGATATTAAGACCTAACGTTAAGACATTTATATTAAAATTTCTGTTCACTTACCGCCGAATTGAGTATACTAAGTGGCGGAACTCAACGCCGCGCATTGCTTTTTTACCAGAGCGAGGAAATGAAAATATTATTTTTTATAAATACGTATTTAATATTTTCTTTTCCTGGAGTGGGAATCGAACTCACAACCTATCGCGTTTACAGTCGCTTGTGCCTCTGCATCATAACTGGCATTAAAATTCTTAACTAAATAATTTTAAAATGTAAACAAATAATATACGAATGTTCATTCAGCTGTAACATAGATAATCAAGTCGACATCGTTTCACGAAATCCATTGTCGAGGCCTGTTTCAGCGAATCCATTTGTACTCTTCCAAGTGTTTTGAGATAAAACACAATTGTGCAATACTATTGTCGTGTTTCAAACAGCTTGTGTCTCTGTTTTATATTGCTTTACTGTTAAAATCACTTCATACAATCACTTTTAGCAATACACATCTGTATATCTATATAATAATACGTGAAGCAAATATTTTTCACCCGTTTTTACAAAAATTAGATAGAAGGAGGAGCATCAAACTTGGCACACTTATAATTTAAATAGAGGAGTGCAGAATGTAAAATTTTTTTTTTAAATAATGCATATAAACACACCTATGGCAGAGTAGGCAGAGGCAACCCGAGAACCTAGTGTTAAGACATTCCGTTCCCCATTTTCCGCCGAATTAAGGCATTGCGTGCTAAGTGGCGGAACTCAACGCCGCGCTTTTGCCTTGTTACCAAAGCTAGGAAATGAAAATACTAAATATTATTTAATATTTTTATTTATTTCCTGGAGTAGGAATCAAACACACAGCCTGTCGTGTTTACAGTAACTCGCTTGTGCGTCTGCGCCACGACAGGCCTCTATCATATATTTACATATATTATATTTAACTACAAACAAAATATAATAAGAATATATGTGCCGAAGGCGAGATGGAACAGCGACCGGCTGTAAATTTGGATGACTGTGAGTACAATTGGTGCAAGGGCAAGTGATTGAATTCAATTATTTTCATTTCCTTGGCCTAGTAAAAAAAAATTATAGCATTGAGTTTGGCTGAAAACTATACGTATTTAAAATTAAAACGAAAAGTAAAGAACGAAAGGTCTCGACACTACAATTCTTTCGAAGAAAAAGTTTGAATATTCAAAAAATAAATATGTCATGAAATATGAAATTTGTTTTTATCTCTATTATTTAATAGTTTTTGTTAGTCCTTGACGTGATATTTTTAAAGATCACAATCGGCAGCCAGAAATATGTATGACACACGCGTTTGACGCCATTGTCTGTCGTTTACCTAACTTCCTTTTTTATACGAATATTGTCTAGTTTAAAACAGAGGTCTAAATTTTTTGACCTTCGTTGACGATTTTAACAATACTACGTAAGTGTTTAGCTAAAACAAGAACAAATAAGAGAACATTTTGGGTTAAAAAATTGAGATGTTTATATTTCATTTATAGCTCACAACAAATTTTACCTGGACTAAAAGAGTTCACTCTTTAACTCGCATAGCAGAGTAGTTAAAGAGAACCAAGTATCAAGACATTCTGTTCGCAACAGTTGCGGATAAAATGGCAGTACTCAACGCCGTACTTTGTCTTACTGTATAGCGGATACATGAAAATAAATTAATCAGAATGATTCGAACCAACAAGTAATCCTGATTACAATCAGACACTGTCCCACTGCACCACGATGGGATCGCCTGAACTATAGAAATAGTTCTCTCTCGAACGAAACGAAAAAACCTAGTATCTAAGAACTAAGAAGGGAACTTAAGAACCAAGAACAAATTGTTGTATATAATTCTCAGTAGTGTTGACTGCTGGCAGTCAGTAACGCTAAAGAGCTTTATATATATATATATATATATATATAAGCAATTGGTTTCGGTCTCACAGCATATCTTTGCCTATCGTGGCGCAGAGGCACAAGCGTGCGACTGTAAACACGACAGGTTGTGGGTTCGATTCCCACTCCAGGAAATGTTAGTATTTTCATTTCCTGGGTTTGGTAACAAGCCAAAGCACGGCGTTGAGTTCCGCCACTCAACACGCAATACCTCAATTTGGCGGAAAGTAGGGAACGGAATTGTTGTAAGAAAACGGAGTGTCTTAGCACTAGGTTCTCAGGTTCCCTCTGCCTACCCTGCTATATGTGGGATACAACGTGAAGTTAAAAGGTTATCTTTGGCCAATTGTAAAATTTTGCACAATAGACACACTATTGCGAATATGCATTATGATGTCGACATCAATGATGTTGTAAAATATACCACAAAACTTTTATAAAAAGATAATAAAGATAAGGTCTGTCTAGTATTTACATCTAAATCTCAGTTTTAAATTAAGCATAATATTATATGTATTTTAATAAATACTAGTTGATTGATTGTTGATGCGCTAATAGCGCGTTGCCTAGCAACGTATGTTTCATTTTATATAAACAGATGTCAAACCATGGTGGTATGTTTAACGTTTACTATTTATTTATATATATATATATATATATATATATATATA
>JAKGSA010001266.1:30280-81816 GCA_033558755.1 Philaethria dido | reverse complement strand
TTAGAAGAACACTCAAATGAAAGCGAAGCGAAGCGAATAAAAAAATTAGGATGTATCCAATTAGCCGCATAGCTTGATTGGCGAGACTACTTGGATTAATTCGAAGGTCTGGGTTCGAATCCTGCTACGTAATTTTTTAAGGTTTTAATGTGAGATAATACATACTTAACATCTTTTCGTTACTAATACTAGACATCGCTACAGACTTTTATCGAGAACTCTATAATGACGAACCTTCATCATTATTCGAAGTCAATAACAGTACCACTGAAGAAGAGATACCATTTATTACTAAAAACGAAATAATTAAGGCAATTAATTCTCAAAAAAATAATAAATCACCAGGAGAAGATGGAATCTCGAATGAACTTTTGAAAGGATCCTCAAAAATAATACTGAATTCATTATACGATATATTCAACGACATCCTTAAACAAGAGTCAATACCAGCCCAATGGACCACATCAACAATAACATTGCTCCATAAAAAAGGCAAAAAAGATGACATCAATAATTATAGGCCCATTAGTCTCATGTCCAATCTTTACAAGATATTTTCAAAAGTGATACTCGATCGAATTACTATAAACTTGGACGAAAATCAACCAAAAGAGCAGGCAGGTTTTCGCAGCGGTTTCTCCACTTTAGATCACATATTCACAATCAAACAAATTACGGAGAAGTACAAAGAATATAGATTGCCCTACTATCTGGCGTTTGTAGATTATCATAAAGCTTTTGACTCAATCAAACATAAAAAAATCTGGGAAGCTCTGTCGTGTCAAGGTGTACATAAAAAGTATATTCGTCTCATTATGGAAATTTATAAAAACATGACTGCGAAAATAAAAACTGAAAAATTTGGAGAGACGTTTTCCATCAAACGGGGCGTAAGACAGGGGGACCCACTATCACCAAAATTATTTTCAGCGACGCTAGAACTCGTTTTCCGTAAACTTGACTGGTCAAGCTATGGATTAAGAATAAACGGAGAAATGCTGAATCACCTTCGCTTCGCTGACGACCTCGTAATAATTTCTAACAGTCCAGAACAATTACAAACTATGCTCAACCAACTTATAAAGGAAAGCAGAGAAGTGGGCCTACAAATGAATAAGACGAAAACAAAACTAATGACTAACCATTTGAAGTTACCTGTAGTAGTTCACAATGACTCAATTGATTATGTAGATGAATACACATATCTTGGGCAGATTATATCTCCAACATACGATACATCGAAAGAGATACAAAATAGAGTAAATGTAGCTTGGAAACGATACTGGGCCTTAAAAGAGATAACGAAAAGCCAGTTAATACCCATTAATTTAAAAAGCAAAGTATTTAACACATGCATACTTCCTACCATGACTTATGGCTGCCAGACATGGGCCTTAACTGTACAAAATATAAAGAAATTACAAGTCTGTCAACACAGCATGGAAAGAAGTATGCTTAATATAAAAAGAAAAGATAAAGTTAACCTAAATGTTATTCGTCAAAAAACAAATACTGTAGAAGTATCATACACTGTCAGGAAGCTAAAATTTAAATGGGCAGGACATCTTATTAGAAGTAAAATGAACAAATGGGCAAAACAGGTGGTAGAATGGTACCCTAGAGAGGGAAAGAGAAAGAGAGGAAGACCACAGAAAAGATGGGAGGAGGACATTAAAGCGGCCGCGGGCACGCTGTGGATGAGGAAAACCCACGATCGGGTCTTGTGGAAAGGTTTGGGGGAGGCCTATGCTAAGGCAAAACAATCTTTACCGGTGTCAAAAATTTAAAACTATATATATATTGTATGTAAATTTTAGATTGTTAATAAAGGCTTTATTATTATTAATACATACTTAACAAATTGGTCTGGGTGTGCGAAGGAGTCTGCGTACATCTCGAGTAGTGACCGCCTCTCCAAGATGAATGTGGGGAGCACAACCTGGAAGTAAGAGAAATAAATTATTAGTTGACACACGTAAATTCAAATCTACCATTTAATTCAAGATATAGCGCGGTAATAAATTCCTTCACGTAGCGTGAAAAGTTGTTACATTTAGTATTTTTATTCAGCTTCACGATTTTTCCCGCATAAGGTAGACAGTGGCGAGGCCTCCATACAACACGGTTCCCACCGGCTTAGCTTGAATGAAAAAAAAAAAAAAGAGGTCGCCAGAAAAATGTCGGAACATAAAACTACAACAGAAAGCAGCTCTGACATTTTAAATCCTTAAAACAAAATTACCGGCCTCTCTCTAAAAATTACCGGCTTCCTAAAGCATATATGGCTTCTCTAAATTAACCGGCGTGCATAATTAAAATGTTAACCACTCGCCACTGGTAGGTAGAGAGTATTTAATACCAAGATGTTCCGTTCTCAACTGTACGAATTCACATTCGGGACATTGCGTTTTGAGTGACGGAACTCAATACCACGTTTTGACTTACCAGAGTCAGAAAAAAACGATAATTCTCAGAAATAAAAAATAAGTAACCTTAGTGAGATCCATGCCGATTTTAACCCAGGACAGTAAGTGTGTGACGACGGGCCATGGTTCTCCCATGGACCCGAGATCACTGTCTGAATCGTCTTCATATAAAGCTGAAACAAAACAACATAATTAAATATTGTCATACATTAATACGCGAAGGAAAACTTTAGGATGGTTTTTTATCAAAGCAATGCGAACTGAATATGAACATTTGCATATATATATATAAAGAAAAAATGCAGAGAACCTAGTGTTAAGACACTCCGTTCTCTTTTAACATTTCCGCTCCCTACTTCCGCCGAATTGAGGAACTTCGTGCGGAGTGGCGAAACTCAAAAAAAAAATCAATATTTTTTATAACAATGTATCAAGAAATACAATGCCAATTCAAAATCAATAAAATAAATATTACTCATATTAACATATGTCAATGGGCCTATTAGTATAATTAATTATCTTTGGGTTCCCATTTCCTTTCTAAATGGTCATCTGAAGAAGCACTTTAAAAAATGCTTAAACACTGCGTTTTTTTTCAGCTTTTTGCTCTATTCCGCATAGCAGGGTAGTGTCAAGACACTGCGTGCAGCATGTTTAGTGTGGTACTCAACGCCGCGGTTTGTCTTATCCAAGCGGGCAAATGAAAATTTGAATATAATCATTCCCTTCCGAGTGGAATTCGAACCTATAATCACTTGTGTTTATAGTCAGAAGCTGTTTCACTGTGCAACGATGCAAATAGTACCTACTTGCTAAAATATATAAGGAAACAGTTCTTATATTTATCTAATATATACGATCAACATAATGCCAATAGAAAGAATCAGAGATAAGTCAATGAAGTCCTACAAATATCGTCATTGAATACTTATGTGGAATATTACAATCTGTTTGAATTGAGAACAGCACAGCTGATATTTTTTTTCATATATTTTTATTGGATTACGAGAAGCCATCAAATATTTCTTTTTAATATTTAAATATATATTTTTTGACTTCACGGTGTATCCCGCATGTAGCAGGGTAGGCAGAGGGAAGCTAGTGTTAAGGCACTCCGTTCCCCATTTTCCGCCGAATTGAAGCATTGCTTGCTAAGTGGCGGCACTCAACGCCGCGCTTTGCCACTCAATCCGCAATGCCTCAATTCGACGGAAAGTGGGGAACGGAATTGTTGAAAGAGAATGGAGTGTCTTAACACTAGGGTCTCTGGACCTCTCTGCCTACCCCGCTATATGTGGGATACAGCGTAAAATAAAAAAAAAAAAAATGAGTTCTTTATGAAGAAAAGACCTTTATAAGTCTTGTCGTGGCGCAGAGGCACAAGCGTGCGTCTTTAAACGCGACAGGTTTTGGGTTCGATTCCCACTCCAGGAAATGAAAATTCTAAATAATATTTAGTATTTTTATTTCCTGAGTTTGGTAACAAGGCAAAGCTAAAGGATATAGTGTGAAGCTACAAAAAGAAGTAATAAGATTTTTCGTTCGTTTCGTTTGTTTAATTGCCAACTTTTGGCCATTGCCAACTAATAATGTCAACAAATATTTTTTATGTACATTCTTTTAAAAAAATCATGAAACATAGATAAAAAAAGAAAAAAATATAACCAACAACTGTTAAATTCGACAAAAAGTCCTAACCGCGTCACACAATGACTCACGCGCATTCTATAAGAGGAGTAACTCGTGACGGGAATACAACGATTCCTGTGACCGTGTTACAGCTCTCCAGTGAGGGATTACATCACGACTTTATTTAGAAGAGTCCTTCAACGTTTTTAAATAACACGCCTGGGGGTAATTTACATAACTATCAGAAAAACGCGCATAAAAAACTAGTAAAAAACAGATTCACGCACAGCAGGGTAGTTTAAAAGAATGTTTTTTTTTTTAACTTCACGCTGTATCCCGCATATAGCAGGGTCGATAGAGGGAACCTAGTGTTAAGACACTCCGTTCCCCACTTTCCGCCGAATTGAGGCATTGCGTTCTGAGTAGCGGAACTCAACGCCGTGCTTTGTTTTGTTACCAATGTTACCAAACCCGGGAAATGAAAAATTCCATTTCCTGGAGTGGGAATCGAACCCACAACCAGTCGCGTTTACAGTCGCACGCTTGTGCCTCTGCGCCACGATAGGCGTTCAAAAACTCTACTATCAGGACATTCCGTTCGTCGATTTCAACCCGAACTTTCGAAGACTATGTGTGTGACGGAATTCAACGCTGAATTTCCAGAGCTGAGATATGGGAGATATTTAATTATTAAAATATGATCGATCCCCAGAATGGGAATCGAACCCAGAACCAATCGCGTATACAGTCAGATCTATTTCACTGCGACACCATGGTCTCTTATATACACACACACACACACAGCGAATCATGTATGAGGTATAAAATTATGACCTATTTTTTATACATATGTATTTGGTTTCCTCGGGATACTAATTAAGATTTTAACAAAAAGAAGAAAACCGACTTAAACAAAAATGCATTAAAAAGCACAATTATTACGAATAATTCAAAAACTACTAGTCAAATCTAAACTAAATTTAAATAGGACCACATCAAAATCAGTAGCTATCATATAAAAAAAGAATCATCAAAATTGGCTCACCCAGAAAAAAGTTATGCAATAATACACATACAAAAATCCTCCTCATTTTTAGAGATTGAGTAAAAATTTTCTTATACCTAATGTACCTGTACATGTATTCATAAATATAATTTAAAACATTGAACAAAAAAATCCATTTATCATAGCGTTACACAACTGTGATAATCTAACAACAATCTATCCAGCATAGAGTTTGAAAGTAATATAACTTTCACGTCTATAACGATGTCTCGTTGTGGTCACGACCAGATCGAACTATTCTGTGTTTGACAGTTGGAATATGTAACTAGCAAAGGGGAAGTTTTACAAAACGAATAAAATATCAATGTACAATGAATTATTTATTGTTTTCGAATAGTCAATCTTTTAATTTAACTAGTAAAACGATGAAATAATAAAATATAAGTATATATTGACGCCTGTCGTGGTGCAGAGGCACAAGCGTGCGACTGTAAGCGCGACAGGTTGTGGGTTCGATTCCCTCTCCAGGAAATGGATTTTTCATTTCCTGGGTTTGGTAACAAGACAAAGCGCGGCGTTGAATTCCGCCACTCAGCACGCAATGCCTCAATTCGGCGGAAAGTAGAACAGAGTGTCTTAACACTAGGTTCCCTCTGCCTATCCTGCTATATGCGGGATACAGCGTGAAGCTATGTATGTACGTATGTATATATTTAATTCAAACGAGAACGTTATGGCACAGTAGGACGACGTTCGACTGTGAACACGATTGAATGTGGATTCGATTACCACTGGGGGGAGTAATTACATTTAAATTATTTTCATTTTTTCTGCTAAGATAAGCCGCGGCGTTTAATTACGCCACTGAAAATGCAATGTCTCAAATTAAGGTGGCAAGTGGAGAACGCAGTGTCTTTACATTAGGTTCTATCTGATTACCCTGTTACGTGCAATAAAGGGTGAAGTTAAATATTTTTTTACTTTAAAAAAGATACAGCTTGCATATTAAATTTTCTATATTAAAACCATATTAAAACGTATCTCGGCCTTTGAGAATAACTTTGAAAACTCGACACAACATCGATATTTTAAGATGGGAATCCGCCGCCCACGGTAGGCTTTGTTCAGTACAACTCAAAGGCATTGTTTCTAACTACACCTGTAAGGCCATTCTATTTATAACCTATCTAATACTTGGATTCAAATCTCCTACGGCCATCTAGGATTATAATACATTCATTTCATTAGTAAAGTAATATTAAATCGTTTTAATTTCTGTAATGATAAAAAATAGTTTAAAAAAGAACTAAAATTACAAGCTGAAATTTATATTCTCGCTGTTTCTCTTATAAAAATATTGTATTGTCATTAGATCTGGACAATTCTTTTTTTGCAGACAGAAACCTAGTTTTAAGACAGCGGAAAACGTTCCGCTTTCATTAATTACGAGTTATTACGTGTTAGATGTACGATGAACGTACGAGACAGAACGGAAGATAATATAAATATTATCATTCCTCCGAGTGGAGAATAATAAACAATGAGTACATATTCAAATAGCTAAAATTAACTTCGTTACGATATTTCATACTGAAATATAGTTTAAAATCATAGAGTTTGAAATCTAAATTTCCGTCTTTGTTATTACTAGTGTTCTCGTTGACGCGTTAACAACGCGTTGCCTAGCAACGTATACATATGTCACTATATAAACATGAATGTCAAATGTATGTAGAATTTATTTTATTAATTTAATATATTTTTCATGCATTACTTTGTAAGATATTATTATTCTACACTCCCTCGTTATATATAAGCGCGCCAAGTTGCATGCTTCTCGTTCCTGTAATTTTCGTAAAAAAGAGGTACAAAGTTTTTGCTTCACGTATTAATATATAGGTTTACAGCACGCTAAGAGATTCGCGTGCAACTTTTACCTCCATATGTGAATGTGCTTTACGAGTATCTATACCAAAGTTTGTTTCTGTTCTGCCCACGTCCGCTTATAACAATTATTGCAGAAGTAACTTATTCTAGTAATATAATAAAGCCGAAAGTTTGTGAGGATGAATGGATGTTTGTTACTCTATCATGCTAAAAGTACTGAACGTATCTAGGTGAAGCTTTCCAGTAACATGGCTTATACATATGTCGTACACGTATATTTAAGATAAAATCGTTACATATTGCTATTGTAAACAGTTGCACCATTAAGTGACGGACAGACAATCTAAATTATGGGGCGTAGAAAGTAGAATGCATTTACGTTCCTTAAAGATCGCTGGGGCCACCAAGTGAGCATTTGGCTAAATATGTAGGGGAACGGGTAAAAAAGGCATTTTGAGTCCACGCAATCGGAATTTCGGGATACAATTCCTCCCACGTGCCACTCAATTGTCGAGTGGTAGTGTTTCCAAGTCGATACGACATGGGTACCTTCAAAAAACGCTTCTATCTACGCCTTAAAGGTCGGTTACGTATCTGTAGCTCCTCTGGTGTTACACGGAGTCTTTGTCCACTTACCATCAGGTGAGCCGACCACTCATTTACTTTATCCTTTTCATAAGAAAAAACAATTAGTAGAATTATAAGTTTACCGTCATAATCAATTTCGCCGTCATTAGTTCTCGGCAGGTCGACGGCGGCGGGCGGCGCCTGCTCCTGCTCGGGCGCGCCCTCCGCCCCACACGTACGACTTGCACTGTAACCAAATTACTTTATTAATATACAAGGGAACGTTAATTAAAATGTTAGTTTAATTAGATCGCACGTTAGATTAGTGCACGATGGGTGTGGATACAAATTCCACGACTTGCAATGATAATGTTTAAAATATTTTGATTTTCCCAGTCTTATATGACAAATCACGGCGTTTCTTCTGCCACTAATCAAATCGAGTTGGACTCTGAATCTGTTTGGACGAAAAATTAAAAAAGGAGTGTAATATCACTATATTGCTGAATGCGAAAAATGCATTTTTTTTTATAGCTTCACGCTATATCCCGTACATGTCAGGGTAGGCAGATCGAACCAGAGAACGTAGTGTTAAGATACTTCGTTCTCTTTTAACATTTTCGTTCCCCACATTCCGCCTGCCGCTGTCGTGGCACAGAGGCACAAGCATGCACCTGTAAACGCGACAGATTGTGGGTGCGATTCCCTCTCCAGGAAATAGAATTTTTCATTTTCTGGGTTTGGTAAAAAGGCAAAGCACGGCGTTGAGTTGCGCGACTCATTACGCAATGCCTTAATTCGGCGGAAAGTGGGGAACGGAGTGTCTTAACACTAGGTTCCCTTTGCCTACTCGCTAAATGCGGGAAACAACGTGAAGCTATGTAATATATGTGTATTAGAAAAAGGTTACGGATAGATTCCTATATACAGAGACATAAAAAATGGACCTATCGCGTTTAAATATTAAATGAGAAGACTACGATAGGGGCTGAAGCAATTGCCACAAGTGAGACGAAATGTAGATAAAATATAAATGTACAAATTTAAATTTTATATGATGTCAAAAATGACGCTGTGGAATGAGATGGACGCATGTGGAAGAAATATTTGGATGCTTGAATTATTTTATAAGACCAAGAAAATCGTCAAAATTATTTCTATTTTCCTACTAAGATAAGACAAAACGCGGCGTTGAGTTTCGCCTAAGTCTTTTGATGTCACGAAATCGGGGTTTTTTTTAATAATTATTTATACCTACGCTACGCGATGTAAAGCACGAAGCTAAAAAAAATGAAGTTATACACTATGTATTGTATTTCTTTTTTTAAGAATTATTAATTTGTCAAAACGCCTGTTGCAAAAACGCCTGTTGTGGCGCAGAGGCACAAGCGTGCGACAGGTTGTGGGTTCGATTCCCACTCCAGGAAATGGAATTTTTCAATTCCTGGGTTTGGTAACACAGCAAAGCGTATTATTAATTTGACTATAACATTTATTATTATGTCTTCAATATCTTATTGGTACTCCAATGTCGAATTCATTTTATATTTTACCTAAAAAATCTAAATACGCCCGAGGCATTACATACACATGTAAAGAAAGCACCATATACATATAAAGCCAAGCATTTTCTATCTAAAAAGGGTTCAAAAGGGATATAATTTGTGAAATAACATTTCGTAGAAGACGGTTCAGCTTTTATAACATACAAAATCATATTCCACAGAAATGAGAAAGCCCATTCAACATTAAATATTAAAAGATAATAATTATAATATAATTGTACCTTAACGTATGGAAAACTTTGAAAAGTGTTTAATTTTAGGTTACCCACAAAAATAGCAACCCCTTTAGTAACATTCAAGGGTCCATCCCTTAGGCTACAAAAGATAAATTATTGCTGTTTTGTAGATTTTATCTGTTAATTTTATTTTTAGGTTATTTAATACGCTTTTTTGTATAATACATTGTTTGATCTGCTATAAATTATTGTTATTTATTAAGCATACAAATAAAGCAAGGTCTCGTGGCGTAGTGAGACTGTAAACGCGATTAGTTGTGGGTTCTATTCCAGCTCGAGGGCATGATTATACTTGAATTATTTTCTTTTCTACGCTCAGGTCAGGCAGAGCGGCGTTGAATTCATCCACTTAACACGAATTGTCTCAAATGGCGAACGGAGATCTTTACATAAGAATCTTTGACTGCTTTGCGGGATAAAGCAATGACTATTTAAAAAAAATGTACAAAAAAGTGACGCCTGTCGTGGCGCAGAGTTCGATTCCCACTCCAGGAAGTGTAAGTTTACTATTTTCATTTTCTGGGTTTGGTTACAAGGCAAAGCGCGGCGTTGAGTTCCGCCACTCAACACGCAATGCCTCAATCTGGCTGAAAGTGGGGAACGGAATTGTTGAAAAAGAACGGAGTGTCTTAACACTAGGTTCTCAGGTTCCCTCTACCTACCCTGCTATATGCGGGATACAGCGTGAAGTTAAAAAAAAAAGTGACTTAACAACCTATTCTCGCTTAGTACGAATATAATTAGGCTAATAGCATTTATTTAAAGTTCACTTATGTCCTTAATTTGAGAGGAAACCTCACATTATCACTTCTAGAGATAAGTGTGTTTTCATGTTTGCGGCACAATTTATATGATTCTCTGCAGCCGGTGGCTGTTGGCTGTATGTTAATAAGCCGTAATTAGAGCGTAAACGTCACGAGCAGTAAATATGCGGCAAGACATGCGACGATGTTAATGATCAATTTTGCTATAGATACATTGCAGCGGCGAAGAGAGAAAATTTAATATAGGTAAGCCGGTTTTTTACAAAAGTAAGCCGGTATATAAATGGCTGACTTGGACGAGAATATTATTACAGTGGCATATTTTTTAAGTCTGCCGACGTTGCATTTTTTTGGCGTCCCTAATCTCGCAAATTGTCAGTACAGCCTACTACTTAGCTTGCAGGTAAATCCGTCACTGATTTATTGTAATTTTTTTTTCTTAACTTCACGCTGTATCCCGCATATAGCGGGGTAGGCAGAGGGAACCAGAGAATCTAGTGTAAAGACACTCCATTCTCTTTCAAGATTTCCGTTCCCCACTTTCTAAAAACCGAAAAAACGAAAACAATCGTGTTTAGATGATTCTCTGCAGCCGGTGGCTATTGGCTGTATGTTAATAAGCCGTAGTTAGAGCGTAAACGTCACGAGCAGTTAATAACCGGCAAGACATGAAACGATTTTTAATGATCAATTTTATCATAGACATAGTGTAGACGAAACATTGTAAGTTCAAAGAGGAATATTATATTTATCGGGGCAGTTTTTAGTATCGTTATGTTCCAATCTACCTACAACCGTCTACCCGCAAATGTTATGTCACGTTTACCTATATATTAAAAAAAAAAACAACATCATGCCTTATACTGCATAGACGGTTAATTAGGGAGAGTATAGTGTCAGGACACTCTGTTCCGCTTTACAGTTCTCCATTTTACCACCGAACCTGAGACATTGCGTGTTTATTTTATTATACACCCGTAGATTCATTCCATTTCATTTTACCTGTTCCAGTATACCATCTTTCTGAAGCCAGGACAGGTGAAAACAAAAAAGATCTTAAGCATCTACGATATGCGAAATGAGTAATACGTGAGTAGAACGGAGTGTCTAGACACTATGTTTCCTTTGTCTATACCACTATGCGGTACAAAAAAACTAAGATAAGTACGTCTGTAATTTTTCTTACAGACAGACTGTCAGTTTGACTCTGCCAGATGGTAAATAGTGAACAGATAGATATGTAATTAAGTTGTCTTTCTCAAACAAAGCAATAAGCCTGATATGAAAAAGCAATATCTCTTTATTTGTCAAACACAGTGTTCTATTAGCAGAGTTCAAACTTTTTTTATTAGAGCTCAACGATATTTTCTGCAAAAGTTATCAGAGAAAACAGTGTTAAGATACGCCTGTCGTGGCGCAGAGGCACAGGCGTGCGACTTTAAATGCAACAGTTTGTGGATTCGATTTCCACTCCAGGAAATGTTAAGTTTAGCATTTTCATTTCCTGGGTTTGGTAACAAGGCAAAAGCGCGGTGTTGAGTTTCGTCACTAAGCCCGCAATGCCTCAATTCGGTGGAAAGTGGGGAACGGAATTGTTGAAAGAGAACGGTGTTTCATAACATTAGGTTCTCAGGTTCCCTCTGCTTACCCTGCTATATGCGGGATAAAGCGTGAAGCTATAAAAAAAAATACACTAAAATTATTTTCATTCTCTTCTTCTAGTAGAACAAAACGCTGCGTTGAGTTACGTCACTCATCATGCAATATCTCGATATGTCTCGATTTCGGGTTGGAAAATGGAATGGAGACCAGAATTTTACTTACATTTATTGAAAACTAATATTTATAAGAACTACCGTTAAATAAAAGTAAACATATAATAATAAAATAAAAAAAAGCGAGAAGAAAACGACATTATTAAAATAAGTTTGACGTACAAGTAAAACTGCTCAAGTACTCTCCATGATGTTACCCTAAGGTAACATTTATAGCCGCAAATTTGCAGGTACTTAAAGCACTTAGAAAAACAAAAAGTTTTTATTATAATGTTTAATTTTATTTTAGTTCTAAAGAACAGACAAGATATGAAAGTCTATATAAAAGATTATAAAAAAGTTGTATTTGTACAAAGCGTGAATATGTTGACAGATCCGAAATGTATAGTTTTCAGTACAGACATTTTGTCTGTACATTCATACATAGGTTCACGCTGTATCCCGCGTATAGCAGGGTAGGCAGAAGGAACCTAGCGTTAAGACACTCCGTTACCCACTTTCCGCATTGCGTGCTGAGTGGCGGAACTCAACGCCGCGCTTTGCCTTGTTACTATGAATTTTGTTACTATAATATTTAAAAGTGTTTAATTTCCTTAAAGTTCTTTTATTTGTCATTTTACTTACACAATCCTAATTCTAGTGAATATTTTAAAAAATATGTATGGGTGTTTTTTGAAATATTTTATTTCAAATCTTCTACTTCGGGCGGAAAGAGGCGAACGGAGTGATTTAACACTAGAATCACCTGCTATGCGGAATAAAGCGTGATGCTTCCTTTTAAAATCTTTTTAGTTAGTCTATCTATAAATAAATACGTGAAGCAAAAATTTTGTGCCCCTTTTTACGAAAATTAACAGGACGGAGAAGCATGAAACTTGGCATACTTATAGTTTATATAGAGAAGGAGTGCAGAATGCTAACATTTTTAATAAATAATGCATAAAAAGTATATTAAATTAATAAAATAATGTTACATACACTACCATGGTTTGACATGCATGTTTATATAAAGAGACATATACCTACATTGCTAAAGACAACGCGTTGTTAACGCGTCATCCGACACTAGTTAATATAAACTAACATAAAGCAATGTACTGTAACAATAGCACGGTAGACAAATATAATATGTAAATTACACATAAAGTACAGTAATAATTCATAGCACTAATGATACAATAAACGCTATGAGAAACGACACATGTCTCGAACGTGGGTATCTGTGCATTACGATCTCATGACCAAAGCCAGGGTCAGGCGGATCGATTGACGATATGACTTTCTTTGTTAGAATACCAATTTATAACGTTTAATATGGAAAATCTATATATTAATAGATGAAGCAAAAATTTTGCATCTCTTTTTACGAAAATTATGCGGACGGAGGAGCATGAAACTTGGCACACTTATCCTTACTAATATTATAAATTCGAAAGTAACTCTGTCTGTCTGTCTGTTACGCTATCACGCCTAAACCACTGAACCGATTTTGATAAAATTCGGTATGTAGATAGAATTGAACTTGAGAAAGGACATAGGATACTTTTTATCGCGAAACGATTGGTGGAGGGATTGAAATAGGGGATGAAAGTTTGTATGGAAGTTCCTTATTGTCAAACATAAAATCATGTAAAATTGTTCAACTGTTTACAACTTTCACACCTAAACCACTTAACCAATTTTGACAAATAGTCTAGACCTTGGGTAAGATTATAAGCTACTCCTAACCATGTCGCGCCATATAACCGAATTTCACGCGGGCGAAGCCGCGGGCGGAAAGCTAGTAGTTTATATAGCGAAGGAACAAAATGATAATATCTTTTTAAAAGAATGCATAAAAATATATTAAATTAATAAAATAAATGTTACACACTCTACCATGGTTCGACAGTCATGTTTATATAAAGTGAAATATAAGTTGCTACGCAACGCGTTGTTAACGCGTCAACGGGGACACTAGTATAAAATAAACGAAAAAACATTTTTTCTTTTTGATAGTTATTAATAATTATTAACTGACTACTGTAATAAGTAACTTTGGAAGTTTTACAAATTTCTATTTAATTTAGTAATTTTACTTATGACCTAACTTTTGCAGTTTCAGCCATTTCATAAAATTTTTGTGTCCTTTTACAACAAATTTTGATAGCTCTATATTAATACAAATGCAGTTAAAAATATGTACATTTATAACACAGTTTTAATGATTATTGTATCATTTTCCTTAATATTCCTCCATTTATACTATTAACTTCCCTAACTGATAAGTTTAGTAAGGCGTATAATTGCATAAGATTAACTATTTATTTTGCTGTTACGCACCATAAGTGGTAAGTGGAAAGCCTTAGTGATAATACACTCTGTTTTTTTGTTCTCTGCTTCAATCTTTCCCGTAGGGTATATCAGAAAAAGCAGGGAGAACGAAGTGTCAAGATATTCCGTTGTATTTCAGGTTTTTACTATTTATTTTCAAATTTAATATTTTAAGCTAAATGTTGACCTTAAAACGCCTGTCGTGGCGTAGAGACACAAGCGTGCGACTGTAAACGCGACAGGTTGTGGGTTCGATTCCCACTCTAGGAAATATAATTTAGTATTTTCATTTCCTGGGTTTGGTAACAATGCAAAGTGCGGCGTTGAGTTCCGCCACTCAACACGCAATGCCTCAATTCGGCGGAAAGTGGGGAACAGAATTTTACTATCTTATTTCAAATTTAATATTTTAAGCTAAATATTGACCTTTCTCCACCCTGTCTGCCGACGAAACGAATATATTTTATATATAAACATTACCCCGATTTCGAATCTAATTTATCGAACCGACCCATCACGTATACAGACACACCTCTGAACTGTGATACGCTAGTGTGATACATATTTTTATTTCATTATTTAACATATCTCCTATATTCAGCTTCACGCACTTTCCCGCAAAGTCGGCTAGGTAAAGAACTCTAGGTTAAGACACTCCGTTCTCCGCTTTCTCTCTAAATTCAAAACATTGGGTATTCAGTGCCGTAGCTCAACGCTGTGCTTCGTCTTATCGAAACAGCTAAGCCGGGTACCGAATCTACAACCCTCCTATGTATAGAATCAAACACTGTCTATCTGCGTCAGGCCTTTACACTAAATGATATATATTATTCTACGTAACTTTAGCAACAGCTGGTGTTACTAGAGTAGTTGTAGTTAAGCCTGAGTGTTACTTAACATTATGTATCGTATGAGCGTAACATATTTCAATCAAATTTAAATTTCAATGAAATGTTATACTCGTATGTTGATAAGTATTTTTTTTTAACTTCACGCTATAACCCGCATATAGCAGGGTAGGCAGAGGGAACCAGAGAACCTAGTGTTAAGACACTCCATTCTCTTTCACCAATTCCGTTCCCCACTTTCCGCCGAATTGAGGCATTGCGTGTTGAGTGGCGGAACTCAACGCCGCGCTTTGCCAACCCAAACCCAAGAAATGACACGCTTGTGCCTCTGCGCCACGACAGTATTTAATTATAAGTTTAAGATATTGGAAGTAGATGATAAAAACAATGATAAGAGAAGAGAACAGAGTGTCGTAAGACGAGGTATTTAGGTTCCCTCTACTTACCCTGCCATGTGTGGGATACAGCGTGAAGTTAAAGAAAAAATAAAAATAATATAAAAACACTAGATATTTTTTTAATGGTTTTTATTGAAATTTGATTTTGGTAAAGAGCAACAATTGAATTTTGCAACAAAACCGACTACCGAGTCGGTGGCCAGCTTAATTGTATATTCGTCGACTTACGAGCGCTTATAAGTCTATTTTTATCAAGTCTATTTCATTTCGAATTATGGTCTGTGACTCTATCAGTAATTGTTATAGTCAGTTATATTAGAGATCATTACAGACAACCATACAAGTCAACTACATTAGGAACCTGAAAATTACTTCCAAGTGCTTAAGACTCTCGTATAGATACGTATATTTACTTGCCAACATTTAACTACGAAGAAAATTTAATACGTAATCTCAAATTTTTGTTGTTCTTATCCTCTATAAGAAGATTTTAAGATATTTCTTAAATCAATGAATAAATTACCGATATTTGAAACTTTTTCACAGAATCCATTATAATATTTATAATCTCAAGAGTATTTGATTAAGTTACACAGATAAGCTTTATTTAGCTTCACGTTTCTTCCTGTATAACAGGGTAAATAAGAGAGAATATACATAGCTTCACGCTGTATCCCGCATGTCGCAGGGCAGGCAGAAGGAACCTAGTGTTAAGACACTCCGTTCCCCACTTTCCGCCGAATTGAGGCATTGCGTGCTGAGTGGCTGAACTCAACGCCGTGCTTTGCCTTGTTACCAAACACAAGAAATGAAAAATTCCATTTCCTGGAGTGGGAATCGAACCCACAACCTGCCGCGTTTACATTCGCACGCTTGTGGCTCTACGTCACGACAGGCGTTTTCATAATTACTAAATAATATTTAAGATCTATGGATAGTATTAAAATTAGTTAGCTTGCATCAAAATATACTAGTCTGTTTTGGATTCCCAAATGTTAGTCAAAGGAATATTTTCTAATAATATAGATGTTTTTAAGCTGAGGACATCGCAGCGGGACAAACAACTATCGTGTTTACATTGTCTTAGTTTCCCTTTGTCTCGAAATTAGACAGGAAATAGAACACGGAGTGTCCCAACACTAAGTTCTATCTGCCTATCCAACTAAACGCGGAAAGGGGCGTAAAACTATGAAGAAAAAACCCGCGCCAGTGTAAAATATATCGAAAAAGGTACAGCATATTTTATGTTTACTAACTTAACTAATATTTTTGAGTGACTAAAGAAATACTTTTATTTTCGAACGATTAATATAATGAGGTATATTACTTTACTATGCCATGAAACGTTAAGGTGTAAGTCAAGGTTACGTACTATTGATCGTTCAAAAGAATGTAAGAGTTGAATGATCGTTGTCGTCATTCCAAGCGTTGTGAATTCAAACACGCTATCACCATTTATATGAGCATTTTACAGGTTTTTTGTTTTTTTCAACTCCACGCTGTATTCCGCATGTAGCGGGGTAAGCAGAGGGAACCAGAGAACCTAGTGTCAAGACACTCCATTCTCTTTCAACAATCCCGTTTTCCACTTTCCGCCGAATTGAGGCATTGCGTGTTGAGTGGCGGAACTCAACGCCGCGCTTTGCCTTGTTACCAAACCCAAGAAATGAAAATACTAAATTTTACATTTCCTGGAGTGGGAATCGAACCTACAACCTGTCGCGTTTACAGTCGCACGCTTGTGCCTCTGCGCGACGACAGGCGTTTCTACAGGGACTTATACTATTTTTATGACAGCAACTTTTTTTCACTTTCCATGCGAAATCCAAACACTGCCTATTAAGTGGGGAAACTCAACTTTGCACCTTGTGTTACCAGAGCGAAGAAATGAAAATAATATAAATAATTCTCGGGTTAAAATCGAACCCGCAACAAGTTGCTTTGATAATCAGTAGTTTTTCCACTGCGCTACGGTGGATTCAATATTTGTTTCTAGAGGAATATCCTCCTCTTTAAGATTTTCAGTCGGCTTGGTGCCTAATATATTAATATTAATGATCAGTTAGACGTAATGAGCTCTAAGTCATGAGTTATGTTTACGGAAACATTTTTCAACCAAATATTATAACATTTACATGAAATAACATTTCTTTACGGAAGAAGTTTGAAAAACATTAAATCGTTTCAACAGTTCTGATTATTATTTTTTTTTCACGAATATTATTACGAAAATGTCGACTAAACGGAATTGAAATCGTTACCTTTGAGTAACAAAATATTTTTCTAACTAATTTTCATTTATTATACCAAAAAAAGAGAACAGAGTGTCTTAACACTAGGTTCTCTGGTTCCCTCTGCCAACCCTGCTATGTGCGGGATACAGCATGCAGCTAAAAAAAATACTTAAATATATTTTTAATAGTAATAATATAGGTCCATAGTAAAGATTCAAGCTAACCGGAGGTTGAACGACTCGCCGCCCGTTTCTTAAAAGAGTTATCCTGTCATTTTATTGTTTCATGACTCATAACAATTACATGCACGAGAAAAACATGCGCGTCATGATTTTGAGGTTTTTTATATAGGGGAAACGATAGTAAATGAAGTCATAAATAGATTTTGATATAAACTAAAACTTGTTTATGTATATATATTTTTTTATGTTTTTCCTATTTTAAAAATATTTAATAAATAGCATTCTCTCTTGCTAAATGATTGTTCTTAGATGTAATCTTTGAGTAGCAGATATTATAAAAAATCATGCCACAGAGATGCTAACAACAAAAATAAAGTGTAACAAGCATACAAGAATTTCGACGTAGTTGGATAAAAACGCATGGTTTCTAAGAGGCGCGGATTCGAGTCCCGCTGAGTTCAAAAATATTTAAAAAAACAAGCTGCTCTGGGAAAACGTTTGGGTACTTAATAGAAACATTTTCCCGATATTATTAGAACTTTTTGGCCTATACTGCAAATTTGAAAGAAAGAAAAAAAAAATTATAATAAATTAATAAAATTTATTATTTTATATATGCCTATACTGCAAATTTGAAAGAAAGAGAAAACAAAGAAAAATACAATTATAATATGAATCATCAATAATTGAGGCCTGTAGCAGCGCAGAAGCACAAGCGTGTGACTGTAAACGCAACAAATTGTGAATTCAAATCCCACTCAAGGAAATGAAAATATTAAATATTTTTTAGTATTTTCATTTCCTCGCTGGCAAAGCGCAGCGTTGAGTTCCGCCACTCAGTACGCAATGCCATCCAGCGGAAAGTGGGGTCGGAAATGTTAAAAGAGAATGGAGTTAACACTAGGTTCTCAGGTTCCCTCAGCCTACCCTGCTATGTGCGGGATATAGCTTGAAGCTAAAAAAAAATCTATAATTGCAACAATATATAAACACATCACATAACAAACATTATTCTAAATATTACGTAGGCTATTAGCTATATATGAATAACAAACAAAAGCGCATTAACGATTGCATCGGCAATACACGCTTAACTCTAGATGGTAAATAAAGTGTTCGGATAGAGCGCACGATGGATACAAATAATTTATAATGACTGGTTTAACATGAAATATGAGTATGGGAACGTTTCATAGCTTGAAAGAATCTATTTAAAAGTCATAACATGCATGGAGATCATCAGTGGATGAGCGTCTGTAAGTCCGGTTGGTTGTGATTCAATTTCCACACGGGGGAAGACAAAAAGCGGCGTTAAGTTTCGCCGTTTTACACGCAATGTCTAGAATTCGTGCGGACAGTGACGAACGGAGTGTCTTGACACTGGGTTCACTCTGACCTTCACGCCAGAAAAATAGCAGGGTACTGCTATGCGGGATGATACAGCATGAACATGCATTTTTTAATTTAACTATTGTCACGGTAGGGATTTGAACCAACAATCATCGTATTTATAGCCTTTAACTTATTATAAATTAGTTGGAATATTGGCATGATTAGTATAATTTCATTACCCTATCCTTAAAATCAAAGTCAAATAACTTTTACAGTAGAAACATAATTTAAGAAATTCCGTACTGTCAGTCGAAAACCAGTAGTAATTCATAAAGAATAATAAACAACATATCTTCATGTTAAACGTAGCATCCTTCATTTAACCCTTGTAATTAAATGCTCCTTTAAAGGTGAACGCCCTTAGACCCCACGAAACTTTATATATGGAAACCATAAAAAGGGAAAAGGTTCGGTAATTTTAGGATTTTTATTAAAAAATTAAATAATCACTCAAACATTTTTAATTGTATGAATAATTAAAAATTTAACAAAAAAGAAAACCAAGTTCTAATAAAATACACTAAAAAGTACAATTATTACAAATAACTCAAAAACTACTTGTCAATCTTAACTAAATTTAAAATGTATCACTTCAGAAACACTAGCTACTACCACAGAACAACAATCACTAAAATTGGTTCATTCGGTAAAGTCATGCGGTATTAATGTACATAAAAAAATACAGTAGAATTGAGAACCTCTTCTTGTGAAGTCGGTTACAAAAAAAGCAAATGTATATAGATTTAGTACTTAATTCATCCTTGTTTCATCGTCAAAAACACAAATAAAACCAATGATAAGTGATTCTCTTACATTTTGACGAATTTTGGAAGCACTTCAGTCACACAAGCTGTAAAAGCTCTTAACTACAGCATACATTTAAATATTGTACCATTCCTAAGATTAATTCCTCCCAGCTGCATGTTGAAGGAAATGAAATGATGTATGTATATATATGAACCAAGCGTGAATAGGTTGATAAGTGTACTTGTAAATATAATTGTTTAAATGTCTTAATCAAAAAAAATAAGTAAACCAAACAGTCTTAGTCTAAAGCATTATTCAGTAATACTTAATAATTCAAAAGTATTTACGTTATTGTGGAATTGAAAGACAACGTACTGGCGAAACTACTGGGCATAGAAAGGAGCATTAAGAGTATATTAGTCGAAATTCCTACCACACTAACCAACACGCTGGACCGTTGATCTTGTCAAAACGATGGACCGAAATTGGATTAGAAGACCGAACCAATTAGACCAAAATGACTGGAATCCAATGATACTTATACCCAACAATGGGTCACTAATGGTTGACAAAGAAGAAATCCACGCAAACGTAACGTAAGTCGCGGGCTACAACTAGTATGGTATAGAAACAGTATTTACAGATAAACGTTAAACTCACTTACATATTAAGAATATATTCATACATCTTTGAAGCAATCGTAACAATCACTTTGTATTGCTGAATTCACAATGGCCTTAAAATCGAGATTTCAATGATTCTTTCCAAACAATAAAAAAAAAATAAAAAAAAAAAATTACAGAAGATAAAACGCCATGTAAAATTAAGGGTCTGATTAGAAAAAAAATCATAAAGATCCGTCATCTTCAAAGCTGTTTGATATCATAATATTGTGGTATACAATTTAGACGACGTAAGGTACGAGCTTATAATGAAAATGAGACTCAAAGGTCAAAAGCATTTCATAAAGGTGAAAGGTATCATATTAAAAATATTAATATACAAGCTTTCGGTTCAAGGGTCATAGTACTAACAATATGAAAATATAAAGAGGAAGATAATCTTTTTATACTTTGTAATATTTTTAAAGTGATAATTACTCTTTTAGGATAAAAAAATATGAAGTTATCAGGCTTTGTGGCGCATTATGATAGGGTCTGATTGTAAACGCGAATAGTTGTAGGTTCGATTCTCACTTGAGGGAATGATTATAGTAAAACGAAGTGCGGCATTGAGTGCCATCACTTAACACGCAATATCTCAGGTGGAAAGTAGAGAACGAAGTGTTTTGGCTCTAGGTTCTCTTCTACCTAACTACTTCGCAGTGAAGGAAAAAGCAAAAACAAAATAAAAGTGGAAATAACACACTTAGTACAATAAAAATATTAAGAAACGTATTAAAATTTTAATGCAGTCGATAAGATATTTTAGAGATAAGTCCACCTTTTAATAATTTCATTTCTGAACCTGTCTTTACCATGTTATTCAAGAGCAATAAACAATATATAACATATGGCTTAATTGATTAGGGCGCTTGGACGGATTCCAATAAGAACAGCTTAAAATCCATATATTCAATTGTTTAAACATTTTAGGTTCACGTTCTATCCCGCACATAGCTGAGAGAACCAGAGAATTTAAGACACTCAGTTCTCTATAAGCATTTCCAGTCCCCACTTTCCGCCGAATTGAGGCATTGCGTGCTACGTGGCGGAACTCAACACCTCGTTACCAGAGCGAAACAATGAAAATACAAAATATTATTTAATATTTTCATTTCCTGGCGTGGGAATCGAACCCATAACGTCGCGTCTTCTATAAACATTATAAGTTATATTGTATTTATATAACATGTATACAATTTAATATGCTTAAATGCACTTATATATTTATTTCCTACATAATTAAAATTGGTTGGTAGAGAATGCTGTTTAGCGTTAAGCCTGCTTTTTGTATGTATTTAACATATTTGTTTTGTGTGCAATAAAGAATTTGTAAATAAATAAATTATTTTTAGCTTTTTTTTTTCAACTCCACGCTGTAACCCGCATATAGGCAAAGGCAACCAGAGTAGGCAGAGGGAACCAGAGAACCTAGTGTTAAAACACTCCATTCTCTTTCAACAATACCGTTCCCCACTTTCCGCCGAATTGTGGCATTGCGTGTTGAGTGGCGGAACTCGACGCCGCGCTTTGCCTTGTTACCAAACCCAAGAAATGAAAATACTTAATTTTACATTTCCTGGAGTGGGAATCGAACCCACAACCTGTCGCGTTTACAGTCGCACGCTTTGCCTCTGCGCCACGACAAGCGTTGAACTCACAATGGCCTTAAAATCGAGATTTGAATAATTCTTCCCAAACAATAAAAAAAAAAATTGGGAAAAGAAATATTTACAGAAGATAATCGTTTTTAATGTTTCTTACTAAATATTAGCTTCACGCTTTATCCCTAGCGGAGTAGTTAGAGAGAACGGACCACTAGTCGCTACGGTCCCTGCATACATCTTTCGCTTCGTCCACAGTCATTAACCTCTTCGTATATGCCCTCCAGGGTGTCCTCAGGCTTTTACGTGACCTTCCTCCAGTATCAATCATACTGTGTTCTTACTTGATGTGTAATATACATAAATGTTATTATTTCCCGTATCACTTTATGTACAGATTATCGCAATGTTAATAATATCTAAGCGAAAAGTGAGGAACGAAAATGTTAAAAGAGAACAGAGTGTCTTAACACTAGATTCTTTGATTCCCTCTGCCTACCCTGCTGTGTGGGATACAGCGTGAAGAAAAAAATCTATTTATCTATTTATTTATATATAAAACGCTTGCGTTACTGACAGATAATGTACAGGCGAAAATACTGGCCATAGAAGGCTGAAAATTGACATGTAGGCTCTTTGGGGAGTATAGGGGACGACTAAGAAAAGATGTTTCAAAATTTCTACGAGAGTGGGAAAAACGAGATTTTAGGTTTTATATTTATGCAACTCTAAACGCGACAGGTTGTAGGTTCGATTCCCACTTTAGGAAATAGAATTTTTCATTTCCTGGGTTTGGTGACAAGGCAAAGAGCGACGTTGATTTCCGCCACTCAGCACGCAATGCCTCAATTCGGCGGAAAGTGAGGAACGGAATGTCTTAACACTAGGTTCCCTCTGCCTACCGTGCTATATGCGGGATACAGCGTGAAGCTATGTATGTATGTATTTGTAGTCTACACATACAAAGTCACAGAACACAGCTAGTTACAGTACATAAGGTTATTATTCTACAAATTTATTTATAAACGTTGGCATTCTCTTAATATCATAATACTTATATTGGATTAAAGAATTAACGTTCTTATTTCCTATAATTACATACAATAAGTACTGAAGCCTCGACCTTTGTCTTATAATATTTATTTTTTTATTTATTTATTTCTTAAATTGACTGGCTTTTTCATCTTTTGGTTATTGATTCTGATCGTCGAAGTGCACACTGAGAGTTTCATCTCCATCTATGACATGGTTGTTAATTTGTAAATTTATTTTAGGTACCTATGTTCATTATTTTTTATATATAAGAGAATGAGGAAAGATAAGGAAAGAGGAAGACCTCCGCTGACCTTTGAAAACAGCATCTAAGAAATTTGAGAAAGGTCACGTAAAAGGGATGGCCCCCGGCATGTATGAAGGGATCGATGACTGAGTACAAAGCGACAGAAAGTAAAGATCTGTATTTAGCGCTCTGTTTTTCTGACTACTTCGCTTATGATAAAACGAGAAGCGAAAAAAAATTGCCATAATTATCACCATAGTTTCGACGTGTAGTCTAGGACTATATATATTTTAAACAAGGCAGAACAATGGAGTGTCTTTTTATTATGATATTTTAATGTTTCCTTGCCAACCAAAGGCAGACTAGATATTATGGCGCAGTCTGACGCGCTTGTCTGTAAACACGATTGCTTGTGACTTCGATTCCCACTCGGAATAATGATTATATTTGAAAATATTTCCACTAAGACAAAGGACGGTGTTGAGTTCCGCTACTCAACATGTAAAACCTTAAAACCGGGTGGAAAGCACAGAACAGAGTGTCTTAACACTTGATTCTACTCTCTACCTACCCTGCTATGCTTGCAAAAGCTTGAAATTATCTTTTCTTTCTATGATAACTAAAAATATAGCCTTACCTCTCGCTTTCCCGACGTAACGACCACCGTCTAGAAGTCAACGCACGAATCATTGTTCACTTGATATTTAGCACAAGAGTCATCACAATGTTGGTCACTCACTGCACTACTAACACTAGCTTTATGCTTTATATGTAAGTCTAAGTCATTATGAGTGATTTAACATAAAAGATATCATGGTTTTGAAATATTGTACTTAATTTCAGTAATTTTTGTAGAAAATGTTCAACCTGGTGTAAAGATATTATTTTAGAGTGTTTCTCGAAACTAATCATAATAAAAAAACATACTGAGCAAATGAGGTTCCGAAAGAATAAATTGTATGAAAAATATTTCTTCTATCAATAAAAAATGGTTTGTGCTGTAGCAAAATAACATGTACCAAATTATATGTTTTCGTACGTACAAAGGTCAAACTCATACATAGATCAATTTATGAAACCTTAATAGATAAACATAAATAAACAGCGAAAATAAAATAAAATATTTGAATATAAAAATTGTAAGCAAAAAGGTGAATTTCATTTATAAAAGAATATATATTATAAATAAATTTAATTTAAATCTAATCATTTTGATTGACATTTGACATTGACAAATAAATAAACTTTGACATATTGTGTATGGCAGAAAGAATAGAATATTATTATCTTTTCAAGAATTATTTAATATGGCGACATTAAAAAAATCATAATTTTTTTAATAGAAAGATAAAAAAAAATCTATGAATACTAATTCTTATTTCATCGTGAGGTTAATATTAAATTTGTATGTATATTAAAATCGTCCAAATTAATTCCTTATATAAATATTACCCAGTACTTTCTAATAATTATACAAATGCAAAAGATTTTTGAGAAGAGACGGACGTTTGTTACTCTTTGACGCAAAACGAATGGATCTATGTGAAACTTTACGCAACATAGCTTATACATTAAAATAACCTCTAGGCTTCAATTTACAATAATTCTATAGAAAAATAGAATAGAATAGCTTCACGCTGTATCCCGCACATAGCAGGGCAGGCAGAAGGAACCAGAAAACCTAGTGTTAAGACACTCCGTTCTCTTTTATAATTTTCGTTCCCCACTTTATGTAAATAGATTTTATGTAATTTGGCTATAATAAAACGATAAACCTCTTTTAAGTAATAATCATAACGAAATGCCTTAAAATCAGTATTGAAATATTTTCGTTAGAACAGTAATATTTCAGCACAATTTATCTTCAAGAGTTATTTCATAAATTAGTCATAATAAAAATAACGACTCGCAGAAGTAAATTTCTCAGTACAAGCTCTTATAAATAATGTTTGAACATTACTTAAGTATTACTTATCTCATATTTGTTTCCCATAACAACAGATTTTTTAAACTACAAACAAAAACTTGTAAATGAAAATATCTTATTAAACATTTATGATTATAATATAAATTAATTTCTATTGTATCTCGGCTTATATATTAAGTAATAACATTTATTAAGCGATAAGGCCGCCTTATTGTACGCTATTACTACGAGTACTTCTATGTTATTTGTTTATTTGTGTGCAATAAAGAATATTTGTATTTGTATTTATTTAATATTTTATAAAAGGTACACTAATGTGTGGTGCTGTGAGTTTTTAATTTTATTTTTTAGCTTCACGCTGTATCCTGCAAATAGCATGGTATGGTATGGCAGCGGGAAACCGAGAACCTAGTGTAAAAACACACCGTTCCCCACTTTCTGCCGAATTGAGGCATTGCGTCCTTAGTGCCTGAACTCAACGCCGCGCTTTGCCTTCTTACCAAACCCAGGAAACGAAAATACTAAACTTTTGCATTCCCTGGAGTGAGAATCGAACCCACAACCTGTCGTGTTTACAGTCGCACGCTTGTGCCTCTGCGCCACAACAGGCGATATCTCAATAGAAAATAGGGGACGGAAATCTTAATACAAAAGAATGTCTTAACATTAGATTCTCAGGATCTCTCTGTCTACCCTTCTGTGTGCGTGATACAGCGTGAAGCTAATAAAAAAGGTACATTAATACAATACATTAGACATATTATATAAGAAGTAGACTAACACTAAAGTACTCTTAGTTATAAAATAGCCTATCAAATAGAGAAACAGTTCCATATCCCACGGGAGTGAAAAAAGACGTGTTCTTATACTATAGGGACTACAAGTCATAACTTATTCCTAAAGAAACTAATGAATACCAATATTACGAATAAAGAAAAGCAGTTTCACGCTTTTATTCCCATAGTAGTCAGTAAGAGAGAACCTACTATAAAATCACTCCTGTCTCCACTTTTCTTCTAAAATCGAAACATTGCTAAGGCGGAACTTAGCGCCGCACTAGGTCTTATGAGACCGAAAAAATGAAAATAATTTTAATATAAACGTTCCCCGAAGTGAGAATCGAACACAACCAATTGCGTTTACATCGCGATTCTGTCACAATGTGCGGCTATGACCTCATATAATAACTAAATTAATATTATTATATTCATTGTTGCACTTAGAAATATCTGCGAGAAAGTAAATACAATTATTAGTTAACAAAGGTTGACTTATCTCTAAGAGAGATCTCTTTCAGTCAACCGGTGGAGGTGGTGGAAGTACAAAGCGGGAGTAAAGTACAAAAAAAAATATTATTATGTTAGGGTTATTATTATTAAAAAAAAAATCGGACGATACTTGTGAACGGAAATGTTAAAAGCGAACGGAGTGTCTTAACACTAGGTTCTAAGGGCTCCCTCTGTCTACCTTGCTATATGCGGGATAAGGCGTAAAGCTATAAAAAACGCCATGACCCTTACTTTGGCGGATACTTTAAAACGGAAGTGTTAAAAGAGAACGGAGTGTCTTAACACTAGGTTCTCAGGCTCCCTCTGTCTACCCTGCTATATGAGGGATACAGCGTGAAGCTAAAAAAAAAGTAAAAACATCGACATTTTGCTTTCCCATTCCTATCTCACCGCACTGAAGATCAAGATCAAGGTCAAGGACTTTAGCGTGTTTCGTTTTGAAAGGCTGCCCTTCAAGTCATAATACTGGCTGAAATTATAGAAATCCCACGAATGTTATATCAGTTTATTCGTTTAGATTTTTATCATTTAGTTTTTCTAGTTGAGGCCTGTCGTGGCGTAGAGGCACAAGCGTGCGACTGTATACGCGACAGGTTGTGGGTTCGATTCCCACTCCAGGAAATAAAAATAATAAATATCTATAATAACTTATATTTAGTATTTTCCATTTCCTAGCTCTAGTAACCAGGCAAAGCGTGGCGTTGTGTTCCGCCACTCAGCACGCAATGCTTCAATTCGGTGTAAATGGGGAACGGATTATAAGAGCATTCAAGAGAGTGTCTTAACATTAGGTTCTCTGGTTCCCTCTGGCTACCCTGCTACGTGCAGGATACAGCGTGAATCTTAAAAAAAAATCTAGTAGCTCTGTGCGTAAAATACGCGTTGTCTTAACAACGTATGTATAATTCAAAAGTGTATGGTAGATTATGTTTTTCTTTTAATTTCACGCTGTATCCCGCATAAAGCGGGGTAGGCAGAGGGAACCAGAGAATCTAGTGTTAAGACACTCCATTCTCTTTCAACATTTCCGTCCCCCACTTTCCGCCAAATTGAGGCATTGCGTGTTGAGTGGCGGAACTCAACGCCGCGCTTTGCCTTGTTACCAAACCCAAGAAATGAAAATACTAAATTTTACATTTCCTGTATGTATATGTAATATTTATATATTTTTAATAGATATTTATTGAGAAATATTGGCTTACTGCACTCTGCAGTTTTATTATATGAGGTCGGAAGTTTTGCCTTCACAATTTAATACATAGGTAAAAGTAGCTAATCAAGTTTGGATGACACTTTCAATGATTTTTATAACTTGAATTAAATATCATTAATTAATGAAATATGATAAATAAATTATGTTAGATAGATCAATTAATTTTACTATTAATGTATATTTATAACGCCTGTCGTGGCGCAGAGGCACAAGCGTGCGACTGTAAACACGACAGGTTGTGGATTCGATTCCCACTCCAGGAAATGTTAGTATTTTCATTTCCTGAGTTTGGTAACAAGGCAAAGTGCGGCGTTGAGTTCCGCCACTCAACACGTGATGCCTCAATTTGGCGGAACGTGGGGAACGGAATTGTTGTAAGAGAACGGAGTGTTTTAACACTAGGTTCTCAGGTTACGTCTGCCTACCCTGCTATATATGGGATACAACGTGAAGTTAAAAAAAAAACAAAAAGAAAATGTATGTTTTAATTATTTATTTTAAAATGTATGTAATTATTAAAAAAATAAAATATCTAATATTATAGATTTAATTATATAAATCATTGAGGCCGTCGAGGCCATCGTGGTACTTTGGAATAGTATTTGGCTGTTAACCGGTGAGTTTTGGGAACGATCCTTATTCGGAGAAACTTTTATATTTAAAACGCGGCGTTGAATTCTGCCCACTGCACTCTCTTTTAGTTTTTATTATGAAAACAGAGTAAGTCAATATAATAAAATATTTACTTCCGCTGCTTATCCTGCAAAACAGGGTAGTCAGGGAGTGTCAAGACACTCCGTTTTCTACTCAATTCAACACGCAACTTTACTAGAAAATGGCAATAAATAAATCAAAATATCTAAAACTTGGCTTCAATATTTACGGTACGGTAAAAGAAGCTAAGGTAAGCAACTTTTTTTTAGGCGAAGTTTACTGTTTTCCCAATACGATAGACAGTTAAGTGAAATATTTAACATCTCACTTGCAGCCGTAAAGAAGTAAAGACGAGCCAACCATTCCTCTGACACGTGCAACTTTATAGATTGAAATCGATAACTTAAAACACGGAATGTGAACAAAAGCACTTTGATCAGGAACTATTATTCGAGTGGTATCTGAAATAATCTATATAGGTCAAGGTTTTGAAAACTGCTTGTTGGGATTTGGGAATATTCTTTTTTCATATAATATAAGTATATGCTTACAAATCCTATATTATATTATTACATACATAGCATAAATAACATTTTTTACAGCCTTACGATGTAACCCGCATATAGCAGGGTAGGCAGAGGGAGCCTAGTGTTAAGACTGACACTGCGTTCCCCACTTTCCACCGAATTGAGACATTGCGTGCTGAGTGGCAGAACTTAACGCCGCATTTTGCCTTGTTACCAAACCCAGGAAATGAAAAATTCTATTTCCTGGAGTGGGAATCGAAACCACAACCAACTACTGTCACGTTTACAGCCGCCCGCTTGTGCCTCTGCGCCACCACAGGCGTTAAATTCTCCCTAATTTTTAAGCAAGAAAAATAGGTGAAACTCTTTTTATAGAACAAAACGTTAACACGGAACAATTCTCAAGGGGGATTCTTAGTCGTTGAACGAATGACAAAGATTTAAGAATTACTGGCGGAATTTCAAACAAGTTGCAGTGGGACTTAAGACAGAATTATGAACTCAATCTATTTATGCAAAGTGTTTCTGCGGTAACTCTTCATTAAAGAATAACATTACTTTATTGCCTGTCTGTAGTTTTTAGTAAGCATGTGAAAATAAAGCATTTGCAGGAAAAAAATGATTATAATATACGAGTAACTATAAGAACTAAATAAGGTGGAAAATAAAGAACGGAATGATTTAACACCAGATTCTGTTTCGACTATGTGGTATATTAGTGAATACGATATGAATTAACATATTTTTAGAAGCTAAAGTCCTGCTTTGTTAAGGCAAGGTGCGGCTTTGAGTTAGCTTAACCCGTTCTCCACTTTCCGCCGAATTGAGGTATTGCGTGCTGAGTGAACTTAACACGTAAGGTGTTAAATTTCAACGGAAAATAGAAAACGAAGTGTCTGGACACTGAGTTCTCTCTGCCTATCTCATTTTAAGGCAAAAATTCTAAAGTTTCTCTATAAATTCATAAAAGAAGAATATAAACATTACCGCCCCTGTGAAACAATTCATGACACCGTTGACACGTGCATCCGTTTTAAAATAGCTTAAAGTTTAAAATTAAGCTGTTTGTAAAATGAATATCAGATTGCCAGTAATTGGATGAAAGAGAAGTTAATTGGACAGTCACCTTTATTGTTTTTGCTGGTAATTTTACTTTGTATCTTATTTTGGTAAAATCTATGTAAAGCATTTATATAGATTGTCACAGATATAAGATTATTTATATACATATATATATTTATTACTGCTTCCGATATAGCAGCACCTGTCGTAACGCCTGTCGTGGCGCAGAGGCACAAGCGTGCGACTGTAAACGCGACAGGTCGTGGGTTCGATTCCCACTCCAAGAAATGTAAGTTTAGTATTTTCATTTCCTGGGTAACAAGGCAAAGCGCGGCGTTGAGTTCCGCCACTCAGCATGTAATGCCTTGATTCGGCGGAAAGTGGGGAACGGAGTGTCTTAACACTAGGTTCCCTCTGCCCACCCTGCTATATGCGGGATACAACGAAAAGTTATGTATGTATGTATGCACAGTAAGGCTTTTATATTTATACTGATATCTACATTTCTTTTATTCATTTGTTTTAAGATAGAAATGTTATTATCGCACTACATTTTACAATAATTCTAGTTCGACTATAAAAAATAACGTTTTTTCTCTTTTTTACATATAATATATTTTTAAAATAGTTTCAATCTCAATATACGGAGTCGTAAATAAATAAGTAAACACCAGCAGCATGGATGCACCGAAATATCCATGAAAAAATAAACGGAATTAACTAAAGCCGGTAAGTAACTATACAGTCTATCGTATCGTGAATATTATTTTAAAAGTATTAAAAAAACACTTCCTCCACGCAGATTGCGTTCGTGACTTACAAACAATACATAAAAACTATGAGCAAAGCAATATTAGCTGCATAAATGTTTTTTATCTTTATGTATTGAATAATTAAATTAACTATTCTCAGAATAATATAAAAAATATATAATTAATATAAAAATAAAAAAAAATATATTTTTTTTTTTAACTTCACGCTGTATCCCGCATTTAGCGAGGTAGGCAGAGGGAACCTGAGAACCTGGTGTTAAGACACTCCCTTCTCTTACAACAATTCCGTTCCCCACTTTCCGCCGAAAGGAGGCATTGAGTGCTGAGTGGCGGAACTCAACGCCGCGCTTTGCCTTGTTACCAAACCTAGGAAATGAAAATACTAACATTTCCTGGAGTGGGAATCGAACCCACAACCTGTCGCGTTTACAGTCGCATGCTTGTGCCTCTGCCCCACAACATGCTATATATATTTCAAAGGAAATATATATATAATTACAACGTTATTGGTAAAACAGCGCGGCGTATAGTTCTGAAACACAAGACAAAATGTTTAAATTCAGGCAGAAAGTAGAGAACAGAGAGTCTTGACACTGAGTTCTCTTTGATTACTTTGCTATGTAGGAATAAATAAAGAATAGGTTAAAGAGTGAAGCTACTTTATTATAAAATTAATTAAAGACAACTTACATCAATAAAAATTTACGATGCATTAACGAATCTACTTTTTGCTTAAACTAATATTTTTAAATTGTATAAAATTGATACAAAAAATAAACTAAATATTTATCATTTAATATATTTATTCTTTCTACATATCATTTTAACCTAAATGAATAAATAAACACATAATTTTATTTTCCTGTAAACGCGACAGGTTGTGGGTTCGATTCCCTCTCCAGGAAATGGATTTTTTCTTTTCCTGGCTTTAGTAAAAACGCAAAGCGCGGCGTTGAGTTCCGTCACTCAGCACGCAATATCTTAATTCGGCGGAAAGTGGGGAACGGAGTGTCTTAACACTAGGTTCGCTCTACCTACTTACCTACTGTATACGGGATACAGCGTGAAGCTATGTATGTATTAATACATAATAAAAATCGAAAACAAAACACATAAAAAAAATAAATAACATAAAATGAATAAGGAACAACAATATGACTTGCAAATTAAATATTTCCTTTAAAAACAACAAGCTACATACATATGTTCATGTGTTAGAAAATTTATTACGAACGCGCATGTTTAATGTTGAACGGGGAAATTTGTATACATCTGTATCTCACATATATCTTGTGTATTCATAAATTTATCAAAACGTTACCAGGCGTGAATAACTGGTTAAATGAAATGAGTACTTTTTTTTAACTTCACGCTGTATCCCGCATATAGCAGGGTAGGCAGAGGGAACCTGAGAACCTAGTGTTAAGATACTCCGTTCTCTTTCAACAATTCCCCACTTTCCGCCAGATTGAGGCATTGCGTGCTGAGTGGCGGTAAGTAAATTGAGTTTATTTTTTGATTTATGTTTGATTAGTGTTAATAAAACACATATTTTCGCTGCCCTCATGACTAAGCGGTCAGAGCGTTTGAACGGTTTTCAAAAGGCGCGGGTTCGAGTCCTGCTGCGTTTAAATTTTTATATATTTTCTAAATGTGTTATATATGTTTATGTATCATGTTTACCTTTTACACTTTCAGTGATTATTATGCTTGATCATTATTTTTTAGTACAGATGGACTGAATGAGTTAATAGATTATTCATTTTATAAATAAAGCCATCCCAATACTTATTAAAAATTTTAAAAATGAGTCTGCAAATCGGCTTATCAACCTAGTGCCACACTTTTCCTTTATAGCACAGACAGAGAGAACCTAATGTCAAGACACTCCGTTTTCCGCCTTCCATCTTGATATTTTTACCAAAAAAAAAATCATAATTAACTAAATAAAACGAATTCAAAACAAATTAACTTACATTTACAAACATGTCATAAACACGATTAAAAAGTACGACTTAAAAATGGACATTGCCTGGTCACACAATTTCCAGAACTAATAGATATATTCTAGCGAAGCATGAATTCTCTAGTAACATTTTATATTCCTTGTAATGTTCAATACTTTAAACTATTTAGACCACCACCAACAAATAACGACCAATAAACGCCGCTGTCGAGTTATTGCGACTGGAGGCGATGGTTATCGATTCAAATCCAACTCAGGGGGAATTTTTACATTAAAAAAGTTTGTATTGCATCAGCCTGGTATGACAAAATAAAGAATTAAGCTCCAAAACCTTATACACAAAATCTTAGTTTTAGAGACACGAGTGTAGAACGGAGAGTCTGATCACCAGACACTCTCTCTCTCTCACACTCCGGAAATATACAGTAGATACGTAAAAATAAAAAAAAATAAGGAACGTGACGCTGAACATGAATTTACCGGTCCCATTTCATGCTTCATCTACTAAACCGATTTCTATACAACGGTATGCCCATTGTCCGTGAATCAGAGATGCAGTTGCTTTGATTTCCATTTCAAATACAGATAAAATTATCACTTAAACAAAAAATAGCACAAAAAATCACTAAATAATTAATTAGTTTGAATATAAACGCAAAAATCATGCAATTTTGCGTTGCGTTGCGGCAAAAGGAATCAATGAGTCAAATGTATTGGCAATAAAGATAGAGGCACTACACGTACGTAATTTTGTCCTTGGATCCCGCACAAGGATTATAATGTTCTATTACGTAGTGTTACAATATCGATCGATGGTGTACACAACGAACGTGCGTCCCGCAGCGCGTCCCGTCGCGCACTGACGCGTTCCTCGAGATCCGCCAGTGATGATGTAAGGCAGAGGGTGCGGTGGGTAGAAACAATAATAGGGTTAATATAATTGAAACTATGCAATGTGTAGCATGTTGGATATACTAATGAGAAATATTTTGGTTTTTATTTACATAATTTATATATATATATAAAACGTTTGGGTTACTGAGTAACTGATATACAACGTATAGACAAAATTTTTGGACGTAGAAAGCTGAAATTTGCCAAGTACGTGTGAGGATTTCTTGAAATTCCTACAAGAGGGAGAAAATAAAATTTAAGCTTTTCTAATCATGCAAACGAAGTCGGGAGATACAGCTATTTATTTAAAAATTGAGACCAAAAAGGAGAGATATGTTTTTGGAGAGACATGTGTTTTTATAATGATATATTTTTCGGTTAAGAAACTAGGAAAAATAGTCTTAACTAGGAATAAACGTTTCCGTCTAAAACAGTACAAATGACGTGATTTGTGCAATACCTATACGACAAATTTGTTACTTTCCTCGCACTAAGATTACTTTCCAGTAATTAGCCACCTTCCTGAGTATTTAATATCAATTTACGCTATAATATGCCACAAAAACACCAATAATATATACAAAAACCTACACAGGAAGTATCAATATAGATAATTTACATATAAACCATATCTATCCTCGTTTAATCTTTGCGTAACACGTAGAGTCGGCGCATCGGCGTTGCGCTACCGGAATGCCGGATAAACATAAAACACTCAATCGTTTTGTTTATAAATATAAAATGTATTTCGAATCGTAGTCAAAACCAACCCAAACGGTCTGAATGCATTTTTTTTTAGCTTCACGCTGTAACCCGCATATAGCACGGTAGGCAGAGGAACCAGAGAACCTAGTGTTAAGACACTCCATTCACTTTCAACAATTCCGTTCCCCTCTTTCCGCTGAATTGAGGCATTGCGTGTTGAGTGGCGGAACTCAACGCCGCGCTTTGCCTTGTTACCAAACCTAAGAAATGAAAATACTAAATTTTACGTTTCCTGGAGTGGGAATCGAGCCCACAACCTGTCTGTGCGTTTACAGCCGCACGCATGTGCCTCTGCGCCATGACAGGTGTCATTTTTTCATTTATAATTGAAATATTTGACCTAGATATTACTTGAAATAAATTTAAATCTAGAGCGAGAACTAGCGTTCTATAGATGTTAATTTTTTCACGTCATTCGTCTTTGCAACGTAAGAAAAAGAGCCTTGTAATAAATGACTATGATTTTCACTTTCACGCCAAACGTAGACTTTGTTATGAAGTAGCAAATACTTAAATATATTTTTTTTACCCAGATTTAACTCAACCCAAACTCTTCATGTACAGTATCTATATCTTTTAACTGCGTTATGACGGCATTAAATTGTAATATATTAATTAGAAAGAACCTAGTGTCAACATAATCCTTTCCCCGTTTTCCACCGGAATTCTACACCTTGCTTGTTGAGTGGCGGAGCTTAACTATAATTATTCCCACGAGTGGAATCGAACCCACTACCTCTCGCGTTTACATCCAGACTATTAAGTCAATACAATTTCATTACTAGAAACTTGTGTAAGCATTCTAACTACAGATTTGATTCGAACCTAGGATCTTATTCCCAACTCTACAATCCACTATAGACTTCATCTGACCAATTTAATGGGATACGTGAAATTGGACCAGTCTACTTGGAATTCGATAGCCGCCCGGAGCATTTGTATTAGCCATACAAATTATGCTAATAGCTGTATGCGTGTATTATTTACCACTATAAACAAGTTATTTATGACTAATTCCTTTGTGTACCCAAACAAAATACCAAATGATTAGTAAGCAAGGACATTTTGGTCAAAATAATCTGTTAAAGTTTGAATTTGTTGGCTTCGCAACATAAAATTGTTTTAGGTATAATTGTTTGTATACGTACAAAATACTTACATATATTTATTTTCAAGCCTCTCGCTTTATCCCGCTTTTAGGGTAGTCAAATAGAATCTAGTTTTTACAAACTCAAATTACCTTCGAGGGATGTACATATTTAAAATGGTTTTTTGGTATTTGGAAGGCAATGACAATGTGATGTTAGGGTTTCATCATTTACACATACCTCCAAATTGTCAAAACATTAACTTCTTTGTACTTTTTTATTAAAAACTAACTGTGCCTCGCGACTTCGTTTACGTGGACTATAAAATTTAAAATCGCATTTGTTACCATTTTCGTAGAAATTTCCCAAAGGCGAATTTCACATGCCAAATCTATATATAAATACGTGAAGCAAAAACTTTGTACCACTTTTTTATGAAAATTACGCAAGCAGAGGAGCATGAAACTTGGCACAATTATAGTTTATATAGAGAAGGAGTACAGAATGCAAGCATTTTTTAAAATAATGCATAAAAAGTATATTAAATTAACAACACACATTGCTAAAGACAAAGCGTTGTTAACGCGTCAACGGGGACACTTGTTTCAGTAATAACGTCTGTATGCAAACGTTTTACAAGTATTTAGAGATATAGATAAAAAACTAAAATATAAATATATATATATACATACAATACATACAAAAATAAAAATTCTATATATTCTATATTGAAGTCAGTACATAGAAATAAAAACAATGAACATTTAAATAAATGGCTGTATCCAATTCATTTGAAATATGGACACTAGGTTGTTTGAACTTGAACCAATTAAAGCGTTGTGTGACAAACTGTGTCATGTTAAATTGGCTATAAGCAGCACGATATAGATACGTAGATATTAGATTTTCAAACACGACACCTTTCATCAAGCTTTCTGCTTACAATATATTATGTATGTATATATAAAAATTATAACGGAAGAATAAGAAAGTTTCGCATAATTAAAGTTTACTAGTGTACCCGTTGACGCGTTAACAACGCGTTGTCTTTAGTAATGTATATGTTACTTTGTATAAACATGAATGTTAAACGCATGGTAGTGTGTAACATTTATTTTATTAATTTAATATACTTTTTATGCATAATTAAAAAATATATTAGCATTCTGCACTCCTTCGCTATATAAACTATGACTGTTTCATGCTCCTCAGTCCGCGTAATTTTCTTAAATGGGGGTACAAAGTTTTTGTTTTACGTATTTATATATATAGATATAGGGAATAATTGAAAAAAATTATAAATTATATTCAAATATAAAAGATATGTGTCCTGTTCTATCTAATTATATCAAAAAACAATAATTTTAATAATAAAAATATAATAAATCAAAAGAGGTTAATATTACTCACTTTTTTGTATAGTGTTTTATAAGTGAAATATACGTTACTCGCCTGTCGTGGCGCAGAGGCACAAGCGTGCGACTGTAAACGCGACAGGTTGTGGGTTCGATTCCCACTCCAATGTAATGTTTCATTTTCTGGGTTTGGTAACAAGGCGTTGAGTTCCGCCACTCATCATGCAATGCCTCAATTAGGCGGAAAGTTAGGAACGGACTGTTTTAACACTAGGTTCTCTCTGCCTACCCTACTATATGCGGGATACAGCGTGAAGTTATGTATATACGTTACTAAGACAGCGTAAATTTTACGCGTCAACGCCTCTAGTAAGAATAATAATTTTATGACAACGTATTTTTGATTATTTTCTAATATTCTTATATTGATCAAAATATCGAGTATGACTCGTCTATATGATAAATAAATCATGAATAATATTATACTTCCGTTTAAAAACGGGAAGGGAGAGAACTTTTGTTTCACATTAATCATAATCATCCGCCTAATGAATGGAAAATATATTTAGAACATTATAAATAACCATAGCCATGTATGAAGATACGCAGTCGTAAGTAACATTTGTTCTAAGCATTCGCTCATTGTATCGGTGGGTAATACAAATAATTATAAAGAACAAGAAACTCGACTGAACTGAATTCTTCAAAATTAGGAAGCAAATACAAATAAAGTAAGCTATAAAAGCTTGTTATATGTTATATATTTGAAATGTGCTAAATAAGTCCCTTCATTTGATACCTCATACGGTACTCACTAACGATTTTTTTGTTTTTATTCATGTCGTAATTGCCTCTAGAGGACGCCATATTGAATCAAAAGTGACATCACATATCTAAGAACACTTGGTGTATCAATATCTATCTAACGTCACCTCAATTATATAATTCGATCCAGGGGTTTGGAAGATATGAGGTAATAAAGAATGTTACAAACATAAATGATACGCGCGAAAAACATCACCCTTCTCTGACAGTTGGGTAAAAACGAAAGCAGCTTTACGCTCCCTTCCAACAAAGCAGGGTAGTCAGAGTGAAGCTAGTATCTTCGTTCGCCGATAGCGTCATATATATGGCGGAATTCAACGCCGTGCTTTGTCTTACCAGAGCGGTAATAAAAATAGTTGAAATATGATTCCCCCAAGTTGGAATCGAACCCATAACCAATCGCGGTTACAGTCAGACGGTATTCCACTGCACCGCGATGGCTTTAATGGTAATATAAACAGGTGTCTGTTTACGCTTTGAAATAGTTACGTGCAAGAATGTGTGCTTTGTCATTAAGATAAAAACCATTGTGGTATGTTTTCTCGGAAGGACGAAATTCAATAATTTGTTTATAAAATTTGGAATTCATTTCATAGCTTCACGCTTTTAATCGCATAACAGATAGAAGATAGAACCTAGTGTCAAAACACTCCGTTTTCCTCTTTTCGCTTGAAATCAAGATGATAAGTGGCGAAATTCAACATCGCACTTTGTCCTATCAGAGCGAAGAAATGAAAATAATTAAATGTAATCGTTCCCGTTCACAAAGTCAAAGTCAAATAATTTTATTCAAAATAAGAAGTTACAAGCTTAATTTTTTGAACGTCAAATAATTTACCACCAGTTCACTAAATTTACCCCATGCCTGAGAAGAATCGGCGCAAGAAACTCAGCGGGACTTTTTTTTTTTACAGTAAGACACTGTGCCACTGCGATGGCTTCTTGGCTTGGCTTTATGGCTTTTTAAAGCATACAAGCTTTAAAAATACAATTTTTCTTCCCCTGTATAAACAAAAAGGGGAACGGAGTGTTATATGCGTGTGAAGTGGCGGGGATCAACGCCGCGCTTTGCCTTGTTACCAAATTTAAAAGAAATTGTAATAATTTATATATAAACATTCTCCCGATCGGAACCGAACTCACTACCAATCGTGTTAAGTCTGACGATGACGCACTGTGCCACTGGCTTTACTAATTTCACATTTTTGATAAAATTTAAAACATTTTTTAATTTAGAAAGTTATGTCTTAAATAACCATTTCCAAATCAAAATACTTAATAAATAATATATATAAAAGTATTACACATAGTATTAAACTTTCAAGCACCTCGTAATGGGATTTGAATCAGTGCCAACCGATTAAGTACAGGTATCTAAGTTAAACGTTTATAGACGGGGCAGTATTTTATACAGCTAAAGCGTCAGGGGAAAAACAATCATTATATTATTACGTGAAAGAAACATTTTGAATCTATTTTTAAGAAATCTATGCGGAGGGATATGGAAATTGGGATACATACAGTGTACATAGAGAAAATATATAAAAAATATTATACATTAAATTAGAAAGAGACGAAAGAGGTATTCAGGGACCGTAGCGTTTGGCGCTCCGTTCTCTCTGACTACCCCGCTAGGGATAAAGCGTGAAGTTAGGTAGGTAGGTAGGTATTAAATTTGAAAAGAATTTTTAATTACATTTAGTCATTGACAAATACTTTTTTATAATGTATGTGTATTTTTACTTAAGCCGTTAAGGGCTTAAGGCAGAAATAGAAGAATAAAGTCCTTTTAAGGAACTTAAAAGGGATTCCTAATTCGAGTACATTTCATATTGTGTGTTATCGGATATCTTTTTACTGAGTGAATCATTTTAACGACTCCCTTATAGCCAGAAAATATTATATACTTATAGCCATAAAGAGCTACGGATTGACTAGTACTTTTTGGGTTATTCGTAATAATATTACTTTTAAGCGCATTTTATATGAAGTATGTTTTCTTTTAGGAAACGAAAATCATGTTTAGAAAACGTATAAAAATTTGAACGCAGCGGGACTCGAACCCGTGCCTCTTGGAAACCGTCCAAGCGGTCTGACCACTAAGCCATGCGTTCTATATCCGCCTGCGTCGAAATTCTTATAGGCTTTTACAACTTATTTTTGTTGTTAGCATTCTCTGTAGAGATTTTTACAAATTTCTGCTACACAAATATTATTTCAAAGAACAATCATTTCGCTGCTTTTAAATTTTTATATTGTTGGAATATCAATTGATTTTATACTTGGTCAACTGACTTATTAAATTGTCAAGTTGTTTTATAGATAGTCAATTGATTATTATACAGAAACTAATGTTTCATAATTAGTACGTCTTTTAATTTTTACTATAAAATGGTTGCCGCCACTCTTACTGTGTTCTTTACGTGTTAGAACTTACGAGTCGAAAAGCAGTCTCTTCGAGTACTCTTTCTTTGCGGTGAAATATAATTATTTTATAAAACCGAATGACCGTTTTATTTACCCTAACCTCCTACATATATGTTTTCTTTTTCTGTTAATATATTAATTATTAATATGTAAGGAAATACCATTGAATTCCTTTCTTTAGTAGTTCGAATTTGGGCTTGCTTTACTATTGTTGATGTTGATTAGATAGATGGCGTGAGTGGTTAGGAAAATAAGATTTAATTGTAAAGACAAAATGGCGTCAGATTGACAGTGATAAAAATAAAAGTGAAATGAAGATTATGTTAAGTAATGAAAAGAGATCGACAAAGTAACTTTAAATGTCGTTTCTTTGTTTTACAGGTAATTGTAGTTGTGTATTTGTATTTTATTAATGTAAAAATGTAAAAGTTATAAAAATAAATTAATCTTTGTTTTACAGAGCAACACATAGTTTAATTTGTCGAGAGTTCTCACAGAATTGACTAAATTGACTTATAATAAACAACCAATATATTCAATACTAACGGTAACTACAAAAACATTTTAAACATATATGTTTTGGCTATACTTTCACTATTTCATGTTGCTTAGTACATAAATAGATTAGTTGCATACATTCGTACGTCATTCGATTTAGTTGTAATAATGCTTGAAGCGATGAGTTATTACGAGCGATATGGACCAATGAATCTCTATTTAATATTATAAATGTACGTTTGTTTGTGACGCTTTCACGCCAAAACTACTCAACCGATTATCATGAAACTTTGTACATGTATTTTTAGAGGTATTAAAAAGACGAAAGTGATGTTATTTGATAGACAGTTTGAAATATCAAAAGAATTAAAAATATATATTACATACATACATAGATAACTTCACGCTGTATCCCGCATATAGCAGCGTAGGCAGAGGGAACCTAGTGTTAAGACACTACATTCCTCACTTTCCACCAAATTGAGACATCGTATGCTGAGTGGCGGAACTCAACGCCGCGCTCCAACACTCGCAATCGAACCCACAATCTGTCGCGTTTACAGTCGCACGCTTGTGCCTCTGCGCCACGACAGGCGTTAAAAAAAATATATTCGTTCCTATATTTTAATTAAGTAAGCTTTTTTGTTTATCTATTTTTAATGTTGTACAAAACATTGTACAGTAGAGTGACGTTTTAATGTTAATTAATTTATTTTGCGTTGCCAACGCGAGCAAAGACGCGGGTCCCAGCCAGTAATAAATAAACGTTGAATTTCTATGACAAATTACCAATTATAAAATATTCTATATTTATTTTCCGTACCTACACAATACTTGAAATTTGAATAAATATAAGGGTTAAAAAAATCATCAAAGTACTTTAAAAAATAGTATACTTTAAAATTTATCATATACTAATGTAAGATTCTTTTCAATATAACTTTTTACTTCGTTTTACCCAACCACTCTAGGTTTACAAGAAACAGCTGTTCGACGCGTAAATGTAACTGTAATAGAAATGGTGAAACTATGATATGAAATACTTTACTTGAATGAGTTTTGACAAATTATAAATCATATTTACCGAAACACCAACTGTCGCTGTACAGCGCTGAGAAACTTTCTAACAGTTATTTCGAATTCCGTATCAATATCTCTATTACAGATTAACTAATTGCTTTAAAGAGTTTAAATTTAGTATTAGACTACTAAATGACTAGCTTCCTTACTAATATTATAAATGCGGAAGTAACTCTGTCTGTCTGTCTGTCTGTTAGGCTTTCACGCCTAAACCACAGAACCAATTTTGATGAAATTCAGTAGGAAGATAAAACTGTACTTGGGAAAGGACATAGAATACTTTTTATCGCGAAAAAATGGTAGAAGGGGACAAAAAAAGGGATGAAAGTTTGTATAGAAGTTCCTTATTGTCAAACATAAAATCATGTAAAATTGTTCAACTGTTGATAATTTTCACACCTAAACCACTTAACCAATTTTGACAAATAGTCTAGACCTTAAGAAAGACTATTCCTTACCACGTTGCGCGATATAACCGAATTCCACGCGGGCGAAGCCGCGGGCGGAAAGCTAGTGATAGTATAATTCTTTCCCAACTTCTTTTAAACTATAGATATATCTTTTTTTTACTTAATGTTTTGTCTCTCATAGCAGGATATAGAGAAGCTGTGTATAGTGTCAAAACTCTCGGTTTATATTTTTCCAGCTCAATTCGAGAAATTGAGTGTGGCAGAACTAACGCCGCGCGTTGTTTTACTAGAGATGATGATTACATGAAAATCAATTAAATAAATCATTTCACTTGGACTCCACTGCAAATTGAACTCACAACCAATCGCTTTTACAGTGAGATATTTCTAAATATATTTGGCATAAATAAAAAAGTTCACGCTATATCCCACAAAGCAGAAAGACACTGGTACCAAGACACTCCATTCCCTTAATCTATAACATAAATAGTATATCTAAATTTTATTAACAAAATATAATTAAGTGTATTTCCAATTTATTATAAAAATTCGATTATTAGTTAATTATTTCTGTTCTATAGTATAAAGGTCATCATACTTTGAGACTACAAATGAGCCAAATTGTTATAAAGTTCATTGAATTCTCACTTTGTCCAAATGAAAAGGTCGTGGAACAATTTCATTAGTATTGAATGAGGAAAATTAGCAATCTTTGAGTCAATTAGCTGAATACCTCTGGTTCATTACTCGAAGATCTAATTTTAGACAGTTGAAACCATAGTTGTGTTAATAAAAAAATTGTAATTGTGAACACTGTAGGTGTTGAGTTTCGTCACTGCGCGCGTAATCTTTTTTTTTGAGTAGAAGGACCACCTGATGGTAAATGGTTACCTTCGCCCATGAACATCTACAACACCACTACCAGAGATGTTGTAGATGCGTTGCAAACTTATACAAATGGAAGGGGAGGACAATGTAGTAGTCCGCTGTCGGAACCACCACATTTTAGGGAAAGGATGGGTGGGAAAGTGGAAAACCTGCCTTACATGCCATCGAACCGGAACACATCAAAAGATATTTGGCGGTTCGTCTTTGACATGATAGTGGTCGCGAGCCAGACGGAGGACGAACCTCCTACCACCTGCCAATGCGCCTAATCTCGGGTCTCAATTTAAGGTGAGGATTAGAGAATTGAGTGCCTTAAGACTAGGCTCTCTTTATGGTTCTATGTTTGAAGCTGCGAGATACAACAAGTGATATTAGATATATTTTGTATTTTATAATTATGATTGGTATATCTGTTTCTTTGTTAGCTCCTACTATAACAATTTTGATATAATGTATAAACAAATTGAAGCGAGGACAAAAATGATACCTAATGAAGTTCATCTTCAATTCCACATGAAATTAAATCCAGTTGACATGATGATTTTATTTAACTTCTGATATTCAGAAGACTGCTCGATTCGAGAAGCAAAGTCCTTTACTACGAAAGAAGAATGTAAGCCAAGGTACGCGTCTCATAGGAGACGCCTTTAGGACTACATCTGTTTGTTGGCATCTTACCAATCATAAATTCCTTCCAAGGTCAGAGCTCGCGTAGGCCTTCCTTTACACATTCTAGAGCCTAGGGCCAAAAATATTACACAATCGAAAAAAAAAGATAGGAGATGTGTTCGAGCTTTAATTTTTATATGTATACCAGTAAAAAATATTTCTAAATCATAAGTTCTCTGGCACAGGTAGATAAAAAACCTAAAAATATGTGTTACGGTCTATCAATATAAAACGCTTGCGTTACTTAATGACTGACAAACAGCGTACAAGCGAATCTACTGGCTAAGGAAAGCTGCAATCCTGCATACCGGCTCCTTGGGGAATGTTGGGGAGAACTAAGAGAATTTCCACAAAAACGGCGTACGGAAACAAGGCCGCGGGATACAGCTAGTATATTATATTAGTATAATTCACATTTTCAATTATACTAGAGTTTCCGTTGACGCGTTAACAACGCGTTGTCTATCAATGTATATGTCACTTTATATAAACATGCATGTCAAACCATGGTATTGCGTGTAAAATTTATTATATTAATTTAATATATTTTATGCATTATTTTGAAAAAATATCATTACGCACTCCTTTGCTATATAAACTGTAAGTGTACCAAGATTCATTCTCCTCCGTCCTCATAATTTTCGTAAAAAGGGATCCAAACAACTAGTGTGTATTACAAGGTTTATTGTAAAATAGTAGATTTAATCTAGATTCAACGTCCTCGTCCTTGATGAAACCTTTGATTTGAGACCTTGATATAATTTACTGGAAGTAGACTTCAAGGAAATACTATTACCATAATACCATAAATATATAGAGAACATCTAGCTATGGCTGGAAATAGGAAGCTTGTCAATATTTACATATAATGATTGTTATAGAAGAAGCTATGTCGCAGTGAGATAGCGTTTGACTGTAAATGCAAAATTGTGGGTTCGATTCCCCCTGTACGTAATGATTATATTTAAATTATTTTCATTTCTTCGGTCTGGTTAAACAAAGTATGACGTTGAATATTATTACATAACACATTCGCGACCGCTGACATGAATTCACGTCATTTCAAATTACTATATTATATTTAAAACATTGATATTTCAAAAAAATATATATTTTCTATCCGCCCCTTGACGATACAAGTTTGCGGTAACCAGCTTTAGAATTTCATTACATTTCCTGTACTCAGAATTAGAAACGTAGAAAAATAACCGGTCGCGAATGCGTTAAGATGTAATATCTCGGGCCGAAAGCGGAGCGTTTTAATCCCATGTTCTCTTTAACTCCTTCAACCCGCCCAGCAGAGTAATGTGCGGGATAAAGCGTGAAACTGCACTTTTTATAATATTATATAGTAATAATAACCATCGATTTCAAATAAAACTCTTAACCCGACTCAGTATATTTTAGAATACCAAAATAAACGCAATTAGTCCGGTTGGGAAATAGTTTCGCTTTAAATTTTTAATAATCGCGAAATCTAAATGTCTATAAGACAAATCAGTTGATTTTAAATCCGTATTTCGATTATATGTTACATACATAGCTTCACGCTGCATTCCGCATATAGCAGGGTAGGTAGAGGGAACCTAGTGTTAAGACACTCCGTTCTCCACTTTCCGCAGAATTGAGGCATTGCGTGCTGAGTGGCGGTACTCAACGCCGCGCTTTGCCTCGTTACCAAAACTAGGAAATGAAAAATTCTATTTCCTGGAGTGGGAATCAAACCCACAACCTGTCGCGTTTACAGTCGCACGCTCGTGCCTCTGCACCACGACAGGTGTTAAGGTTTACTTTTGTCTATTTCATAAATTATAACCGTAGCCTAAAAAATTAAAAAGAAATCTATATATAGTTTCTTGTATTAACCGCATACAGTTTGGTGGAAAGAGAGAACTTATAGCACTCCGTTTCGATATAAATAAGCTGCATTTTGTCTATACAGGGAAATTAATATTATTTAATTATAAACACACAATATATACATCATGGCGCAGTAGATAAGTGTCTGACTGTAAACTCAATTGTTTGTGGGTTCAATTCCCACTTATACCCGTCCTCTCTGGTAATATAAAAGCACGGAGTTAATTCCCTCCAAACCAAGTAGATTAACATGAAATGTCACGAATTCGGATGAAAAACGACGAACAGTGTCCTCACACTCTCTCTCAGGTTCTTTTTCACTACCCTACTATAAGAGATAAAATACTATTATTTTTTAACTTCACGCTGTATCCCGTATATAGCAGGGTAGGCAGAGGGAACCTGAGAACCGACGTGTTAAGACACTCCGTTTCTCACATTCCGCCGAATTGAGAAACTCCCGTTGAGCATCGAAAACATCGATTGCTTGTATAAACATACTTCTCAAATGTTTTCCAATGTAAAATATAAGTAATATTAAAATAATATATCCCAGTATGCATTTAGGTCAAACACGTAGCAGACGTAAAATTTAAAAAGGCGAAACCAAACTTTTGTTTCCAAACGGTGTTGTATGTTATTAAAGAGGCAGTTATTCTATTTTCGGATGGAACAATAGGGATATGACCTTTTATAAAATCGCACATTGCGGTATGCTCTATGAATTATAAATATTTATCTGCATTTAAGGAAATAATGTTTTAGTTTTTTTTTTCACGTTTTTACAGTTTTTCAGTATAGAAAGTTAAAAAAAACCTAGTGTCTAGTTAAAAAGAACCTAGTGTCTAAACACTCCCTTTTGAGATATTGTGTGTTGAGTGACTTAACATGACGCCGCGTTCCTGTTTTATCGGAGAAAAATAATTTAACCTTTTTGCGTTTAATAATAATTCCCCGAGTCGGGATTGAACCCAAGTCCTATTCGTAGTTACAAGCGGACGCTGTGCTACTGTGCGACGATGGCCTCATATATTTTTAGTTTTGTTTAAAAATTACCTAACTATGATAAGTGTAAGTATATTAGGTTCGATTTTCACTTAGTGAAGTACTTATCTATATTTAAAAATAAATAAAAAAACGTCTGTTATAAGAACCAAGAAACTCTGTTAAAAAGAATTGATCAATTGACCAGCATTTCAAGCTTTAAATGAAAGTAATAAAATATTATCAACACATTAGTAAAATAAAATTACTTTGTGTCCGTTGCATGCCTAAGTTTTGGCTACAGAATGTTTTTGTCCAAAAACCACCAAAAACAAAATACAAGGCATAAGCTCATAAGCCATTACAGGTATTACCAACATTCGCGTGATTCACACCTGTACGGAGCAGAATTTCATGCTCATTGCAGTCACTTTTCAACTTTATCGTGGCTACGCATCGTTGAACTGATATCACTGTGAGTATTATTTAGGGTTTCAACTGTATGTAGGATGCAAAATTCCATTTTTTCATAATAACTTTTTTTAGCTTCACGTTTTATCCCGAATAGCACGTAGTGTCAAGTGCAAGACACTCTGATTTCCATTTATCGTCCGAATTCTAGGCTTGTTGAGTGACGGAGCTCAACGCCGCACTTTGTCTCCCCAGTGCAAATAAATTAAAGTATAATCATTTAGAGACAATTCATCTATTAATATTTCAGGATTAATTCAATTAAATAAATTGAAAATGTATGCTTTTTAGAGAAGGGATTTTTAAGTTCTAGTTTTAGCAATTAATTCTGTTTTTATGTGTATTAAATATTTTTCTTTAATGGAAATGTTTGATTTGCTCAATTTTACTTATTTATTTATCCCATAAATAAAACAATCTATAAAAACATCTTTATTTGCATACTAATAAAAGTAAAGGTCAAATATATAGGATAGTATGTAGCAAAAAATTCTTAGAAATTCCACAAGTCAACATCCTGCACTTGAGTGGTACTCGAGGAAGTGGAAAAGTGAAAAGGCTCTATAGAATTGCGTCACATCCGTTTCAAAGTTGCCATTCATTTATACGGTTTTTTTTTCGTCCTTTAGGAATAAACGAGAAATACCAAGTAATAAATCACAAAATACTATAACGCCTGTCGTGCATAAGCGTGCGACTGCAAACGCGACAGGTTGTGGGTTCGATTCCCCCTCCAAAAAAATAGAATTTTTCATTTTTTGGGTTTGGTAACAAAGCAAAGCGCGGCGTTGAGTTTCGCCACTCAGCACGCATTGCTTCAATTCGGCGGAAAGTGGGGAACGGAGTGTCTTAACACTAGATTCCCTTTGCCTACCCTGCTATATGCGGGCAGCAAAAGCTATGTATGCATGTATAAAAACTTGAACGCTGCGGAACTCGAACCCGCGCTTTTTGGAAACTTTCGATCAATTTTGTACGTCTTCAAAAATTATTTTCTTTTGTTACGTGTGTGATTAACACATTAAACTATAATAAAATCTATTTTTTTAGCCTTAGATAGTATGTGTATTGTAGAATACATTTAGGTAATTTAACTATCAGTGCAAAAATTTATCAGCGCGGCGTTGAGTTCCGTCACGCAATGTCATGGTTTCGAGAAGAAAATGGAGAACGGAGTGATTGACACTCTCTATTCCTACCATGCTTTGCGGAAGTGAGCGTGAAACCGCGAAACAATATTGGTCTTCGTGAGTAAGTAGGTATGTCAATAACTGATAAATCTTTTCAATATAAAAAAAAAAACAAAATTTAAATTACTTTAAAAACAAAGTAACTATCGCATACATTTTGATGAATTTGTAATACATTCCAAATCGATTCTTAGGATTTTCTTTATACCTCTTTTATACATACTGACGCACATTTTTCATAAAAAATGAATTTTGCATGACTTTAATGTTTGACCTCGTTCTCACGAAATTCGTGCATAAACATTGTTTAAAATAATTACGTCGATAATATTTTGTACAAAGGAACTAGCTGTAGGAAAATAAAAGATTGTAATAACATAAAGTTCGTAGAATTTCCTTTGCCACTTTTTAATATATCTGAGTTAGTTATTTTATTAAGTAGTAAACTTTAGGAAAATAGTGTAATTTTTTTATATTTTTCTCAAAGAGTTTGGTTTAAATAATTAAAATATTAACAATTTGGCCTGTCGTGGTGCAAAGGCACAGACATCCAACTGTAAACACGACAGGTTGTGGGTTCGACTCTCACTCCAGAAAACGAAAATATTAAATTTTATTTAGTATTTTCATTTCCTCGCTCTAGTAAAAAGGCAAAGCGCGGTGTAGAGTACGCTTTGTGCGGGATACGTAAAGCTAAAAAAAAGAAAACCGACTTTAGATAAAATGCAAAAGTAAAATAATTACGTATAACTCAAAAACTACTCGTCAGATCTTAACTAAATTTAAATAGGACCACATTAGAAGCACTAGCTATCATATAAAAAAATAATCATTATAATTGGATCACCCAGTAGCGGTAGTGCGGTAACACATTAAAAAAATAAATTCAAATTTATAACCTCCTCGTTTTTTCGAAACCGGTTAAAAGTATATAGACAATTACCACTTATTGACACTTATTAATAAACAATATTATTAACTTTATCAGCAAAAAGGAATAAGGCATTAAGAAACGATTTCTCGCAATCAATACTGGAAGGAGAAAATAAAATTTTAATTTAGCAATCAAGTCTCAAATACTAATAAATAATACGGAAGATACAAATACAAATAGTATGGCAAGGGTTATATAGTCCACGCAAACAAAGCATGCGATTTTTAGTTAGTAATAAAATAATTATTTAAAGCAGCTACTGTCAATCAAAACCATTTACTTTCATTGAAAAGTGACGAAGTATACAAGTAATAATATTACTTCATCTATTGTCAAGACTCTCTGTTAGAACGGAAGAGAAATGAAAATATATATTTTTTGTAACTTCACGTATGTAAGAGTATTACGCATGTAAGTCGCACATAACAGGGTAAGCAGAGGAAACCCGAGAACCTAGTGTTAAGACTCTCCGTTCTCTTAAAATTATGGTTCCCCATTATCCGCCGACATGAGGTATTGCATGCTGAGTGGCGGAACTCAACGCCGCGCTTTACCTTGGAAATAACCTTAATTTGATAATTCCCCGGAATAGATATCGAACCCACAACAATTCGCGTTTACAGTCAGACCCTGTCGCACTGCGCCACGGGGACCTCTTAAATTAAGAAAATTATCATTACTAATGATAATAAAAAATAACTAAGAAGACGCATTAAGAGAAACATTTCAATCAACATATGGAAGAATACAATAACTGTTTCTGCATTAGAAGGAACGAGGTCAACAGTCTTATATTTGGAGAGGCAGAAATAGGTTTCGCATCGATTGGTCTGTTAGCCTGGATTCGGACTCCGATGACGTTGTAACTAACACGTGCTACCCGAAGTAGTGAAAATTTTAATTAGAATTATATTATACTAGCTATTAATAAAGTTTTAAAGCTTTGAAGTAGTTGGTTTTTCAATTTCTTTTCATAAACAAATATTTTGTACAAATAGTTTTTTTTTACAAAAAATATCAACGCCTGTCGCGGCGCAGAAGCACAAGCGTGCGACTGTAAACGCGACAGGTTGTGGGTTCGATTCCCACTCCAGGAAATGGAATTTTTCATTTCCTGGGTTTGGTAATAAGGTAAAGCGAGGCGTTGAGTTCCGCCACTCAGCACACAATGCCTCAAATCATTATGGTATGTCTTAACACTAGGTTCCCTCTGCCTACCCTGCTATATGCGGATTACAGCGTGAAGCTCGAATCCACAACAATCGCGCTTACAGTCACATTTATTATTTCAGAAAAAAAAACGATTTAAACTAAGTGGTCATCTGATTTATTTCCATCATTTTAATACAGATAAAAACACCGCATGTTGCTCCAAAAAAAGTCAATAACCATTTGCAGATAAGCAGATATATCGTACATCCCGTGCGAGCGATATCTATGCGTTACATCTAGATACTATATCGAAACCTATGCCCTAGAATAACCTTTGTTTACTACTATGGGAGAAAATATCCGTTGGGGCGTGAATAGGTTGATAAGTCCAATTATATATGAACGCATGGCTTAGTGGTCAGAGCGCTTGGACGGTTTCCAAGAGGCGTGGGTTCGAGTCCTTGCTGCGTTCAAATTTTTATACGTTTTCTAAATATGTCTTATTGAGATACAAATAGATTAAATATAATAATTTTCTCATGTGAAGATCGAATATCAAACGTGTTTATAGTCAGATCTGTATCTGACTCTGCATCTGTATGCAGCACACAGTACAGTTTTAAAATAATTCACTAGTGGGATTCAAGCTTACGATCATCACGCTTACTCCAGTACAAGATTCATGACGATGTGAAAAACATTGCCTTTTTGAAAAAAGGCAATGTTTTTCATTTCATCTCAAAAAACCAAAAACCTTCAGGTTTTTGATTTTTTGAGTCAGTCAAACATCTTACCAAAGTAAGACTCAAAAAATCAAACTCTCTGACTGATTCAGATCAGATCAGTCGTAATCATCAGTCAAATCCTCTGATTTGTCATAGATCAGATTTGACTGATGATTTTTTTGAGTCAGATCAGTCTGACTCAAAAAAATCACTTCCAAAAGTCTCTGTCTTCTTTTTTATATCTTTCTATATATATCTAAAAGCTCCGAAAGCTCCGAAAGCTCTAAAAGCTCCGAAAGCTCTAAAAGCTCCGAAAGCTCTAAAAGCTCTAAAACCTCCGAAAGCTCTAAAAGCTCCGAAAGCTCTAAAAGCTCTAAAAGCTCCGAAAGCTCTAAA
>JAKGSA010001266.1:0-25841 GCA_033558755.1 Philaethria dido | reverse complement strand
AAAAAAAAAAAAAAAAAAAAAAAAAAAAAAAGCGATTGGTCTAAGACCAATAGAAAATAGTCTATAGATAGCAGACTCTTCTTATTAATTATCTCAATTTACATTATAAAGGAAATTTAAAAAAAAAAACCATCATTCTATTTTTTTTTCATTGTATGAGAACTTCATATATTATCATACAATTGTCATACAAACTAAATACACTTACCTAAAATAAAAAAGAATTCTTCACTTAATCTTTATCTGTATCTTTATTTTTGTTACTTCATATGTATGTGTGATAAATGTATAAAATAAAAAAAAAACTTACTGGGAGTGTCAAGCTCTAGTGGGACCAACGGTGGTATTGGGTGAGTGGGCGTCGACAACTCTCTACATTCCGAACCAAGTTCAACACGCGGAGAGAGATCTGTTAATTATATTATTTGTAAAATATTGTAACTCAACACACAATGCTTCAATTTAGCGGAAAGTGGGGAACGGAAATGATGAAAGAGAACGAAGTGTCTTAACACTAGGTTCTCAGGTTCCCTCTGCTTACCCTGCTATATGCGGGATACAGCGTGAAGTTAAAAGAAAAAAAATTGTAAGAATTGTAGTATTAAATAACAATAGAAACCCGGTTTATGCGTTGCCATAGCAACGGATTTGTCATTTTATACAAAAGTTAAGTATGTATTTTATTACGTAATTATATAAAATATTCATTTTCTGCACTCTTTCTCAACTCCTTCACATATTAATTTATATAAGTTTTGTGTTTGTGTTTTTTTTTCTTTTTAACTTCACGCTGTATCCCGCATATAGCAGGGTAGGCAGAAGGAACCTGAGAACCTAGATTAAAACATACCGTTCTCTTTCCACAAATCCGTTCCCCACTTTCCGCTAGATTGAGGCATTGCGTGTTGAAGTTATTGTGATAATAAGAATTAAATAATAATAATTATCGATAAGAAAAAAACAACTAAAATATTTGGATTCTCTTAAGAACTTCTTACCTATAGATAGATATATTAGTTATAAAAAAATATTGTAAGAAGAAAAGAAGTTAGACAAGTAGGTTTTACATGCGATGTATCCGTTAAAAATATTTGTACATATTATAGAATTGATAAATACTGTTCTCTAGATTAGGATTTTTTTTTAACTTCACGCTGTATCCCACATATAGCGGGGTAGGCAGAGGGAACCAGAGAACCTAGTGTTAAGATACTCCATTCTCTTTCAACATTTCCGTTCCTCACTTTCCCACAAATTGAGGCATTGCGTGTCGAGTGGCGGAACTCAACGCCGCGCTTTGCCTTGTTACCAAACCCAAGAAATGAAAATACTAAATTTTACATTTCCTGGAGTGGGAATCGAACCCACAACCTGTCGCGTTTACAGTCGCACGCTTGTGACTCTGCGCCACGACAGGCGTTAGGTCTAGATTAGTATATCTTTACATAAATAAGAATAGGTTTACCTTCTTTGATATGAGATTGAGATGAGTTTGTAGGTCCCTGATACACGCCATTTACTGGATTCACCGTATTCTAGGAATAAAGATACTATTAATAGAATATTATTATATTGTTTACTAATTTAAAAAAAAAAAACTAAAAAATCGATAAACATTCTCTTTAGAAAACTTGATAAATGATTTCATAACAATTTTTATCAGTAGATTATGTTAACCGGGGAATAAACTTTGGTTAATCCAGCTACAGATTGCAATAACATGAAAATTCTTGACGCATCGTCAATATGACGGTATATATATAACCACTCGGAGATTTAATAGATAATAACAACGTAGAACGTAATGCGTTCAATATATTACAATTAATTAGTAGTCTAATTAGTGGTCTTTTATGTATGACGAAATATTTCGTCATACCCAGTTAACAGGTTAAATTAACTGTTCGTGCAACCTCACGCTCCTTCCTGCCTAGTATAGGGTAAATCAGTGAGAACCTAGTTTCAAAACACTTCGTTCTCCACTCTCCGTCAAAACATTGCACTTTATTATACCAAAGAGGAAAAATGAAAATAATTTAAATATATTCCTCTGAGTGGGGATTGAACCTACAACCACCGCGTTTACAGTCAAACACTTCCACTACATCACAACACCTTTCCAGACACAAATTCTCTTATTGATTTCTGAGTCTTTAGATGAATCATAGTAATATCTTTTTTTAGCTTCACGCTGTATCCCGCACATAGCAGGGTAGGCCGAGGGAGCCTGAGAACCTAGTGTTAAGACACTACGTTCTCTTCATAATTTCCATTCTCCACTTTCCGCTAAATTTAATAATATTTATGTAATAGTAACATGTATTACAATATTTTAACTGAATTTAAATCTATACCTTAGCTATTTGTAGAAGCACTATGGAATGTTTAATATTGTCCAACATGGCCTGCGAACAAATATAATATTCAATAAAATACATACAATGAGCTTTTGATTTTCGCGATTATTACACATATTAAATGAAAAACTATTTTAACCGGATTAATCGCGTATATTTCAGTATTCGAAAATATATTATTGGAAACCCGACCTTTCGAATAGTTACAGTAGTCCGTGGTCACAGGTACTCACACAGGGAGACACAGGGAGACTTAATTTTATTCAAATCTTTATCTCAGATCAGAATTTACAGCTTTCTACTTAAAAATAAACAAGTCATAAAATTTTTAAAATCCAAAAATAAACAAGTCATAAAAAGGCATTAATTATAATGCCATTTTGAAGGATTTACAAATACCTTAATTTATGTCTCAAACCAACTATCAAAATAAGTTTTTAATTATGTTCATAAACATAAAAATAATAATTTATTTAAGCGGGAACATTTATTAATAATTTTATTTATTTAAAAATATATCAGTACTCACGTTAGAGTGGTCTAATATGACTTGCCCCTTACTCTTTTCTTGGGGATCCACCAATTCTGAAACCCTCGTATTCATTTTCTGCAAACAAAAATATTAAAATAAATATCACTTTCATTTTAGCAAAACAATAAGTATATAGTTAATTTTGTTATAGCAATTTAATGTTTAGGAGTAATTGTAGAAAGTCTTTGAAGGCATAAGGAATTAGATATTTCAATATTTTTTGAAGGGTTAATCGGACATTTTTTTTTTTAACTTCACGCTGTATCCCGCATATAGCAGGGTAGACAGAGGGAACCAGAGAACCTAGTGTTAAGACACTCCGTCCTCTTACAACAATTCTGTTTCCCACTTTCCGCTGAATTGCGTGCTGAGTGGCGGAACTCAACGCCGCACTTTGCCTTGTTGCCAAACCCAGGAAAAGACTAACATTTCCTGGAGTGGGAATCGAACTCACAACCTGTCGCGTTGCACAAATACTAGTAATAATACAATATTTTTTGAAGGGTTAATCGGATACTTTTTTTTTTAACTTCACGCTGTTTCCCGCATATAGCAGGTTAGGCAGAGGGAACCAGAGAACCTAGTGTTAAGACACTCCGTCCTCTTACAACAATTCTGTTTCCCACTTTCCGCTGAATTGCGTGCTGAGTGGCGGAACTCAACGCCGCACTTTGCCTTGTTGCCAAACCCAGGAAAAGACTAACATTTCCTGGAGTGGGAATCGAACCCACAACCTGTCGCGTTTACAGTCGCACGCTTGTGCCTCTGCGCCACGACAGGTGTCACTTGAGAAACTCTTAAGAAACGAAAAACATATTTAGAAAATGTATAAAAGTTTGAACGCAGCGGGACTCGAACCCGCGCCTTTCAGAAACCGTCCAAGTGCTGACGCACTAAGCCATGCGTCCTATAGAATAAGAATTTCGACGTACCTTACTATTACTTAAATGATTTAGAGATATTGTTTAAATATTATATATGTTTTTTTTAAGTACTAATGGCATTTATGAAGTTCCAGTTTTTAAGCATATATCAGAAGTAGCAAGGTCTAGTGGTTGACATTCCGGTTTACACTTTCCGCCCTTTTCATATATATATTTGTTAAGAAATTAATTCACGCCTGTAGTGGCGCAGAGGCACAAGCGTGTGACTGTAAACGCGACAGTTTGTGTAACTGTTGTAAGAGAACGGAGTGTCTTAACACTAGGTTCTCAGGATCCCTCTAACAAGGCACTTTGTTATATGCGAGATACAGCGTGAAGTTAGAATAAAAAAAAAACTTAATTCACTCTGATTTTTTTATATTAATTAAATGTAATATTTAACATCACAATAATAAATTACTACACCCATTGACGCGTGAAACACGCGTTACCTATACAAAATATCACAAATATATAGTAGTATGTGTAATATTTATTTTATTAACTTATACCGTTATTATCAAATTATTGACTTTTAGCACTTCCTCTATATAAATTTAAACTATGCCAAATTTCATACTCTTTTTTCCGCGTAATTTTCCCTTCCCGTATTAACATTTTTTTAGCTTCACGCTGTATCCCGCACATAACAGGGTAGGCAGAGGGAACCTAGTATAAAAACACTTCGTTCCTTACTTTCCGCTGAATTGAGGCATTGCGTGCTGAGTGTCGGAACTCAACGCCGCTCTTTGCCTTGTTATCAAACACAGGAAATGAAAATACTAAATTTCCCGTAGTGGGAATCGAACCCACAACATGTCGCGTTTGCAACCTCACGCTTGTGCCTCTGCGCCACGACAGGCGTTAATTATTATTATAAAGATTGGAATATCAACAAATGCAATAACTTGTTGAGCTCATTTTCGTTCAAGCTGACACGACGCCAGGTGATACATAAAAGTACGTTGCCAAAAAGATTTTGTAATAGAACTGCTAAAAGTTTTATTCTTTTCTACTACGCTTCTGTTTATATTGGCTTGATTTTTTTTTAGTTTCACGCTGTATCCCGCATATAGCAGGATAGGCAGAGGGAACCTAGTGTTAAGACACTCCGTTCCTCACTTTCCGCCGAATTGGAGCATTGCGTGTTGAATGGCGAAACTTAACGCCGCGCTTTGCCTTGTTAACAGACTCAGGAAATGAAAATACTACATTTCCTGGAGTGGGAATTGAATCCACAACCTGTCGCGTTTACAGTCGCTCTTTTGTGCCTCTGCGCCACGATTTTTTGTTGTTAGTATTTTGAGCGATTTTAAACTATTTTTGTAAGTAACATAAATTTTAAGACTTTGTTTGTTTTAACATCACACACGTTTCATATCTCATTAGCAAAAAAAACTAAATATATATGAGATAAGATAATGTAAATCATAATGCATTAAAAAAGTAAACGCATGTCGTAGCGCAGAGGCACAATCATGCGGCTGTAAGCGCGACAGGTTGTGTGTTCGATTACCACTTCAGGAAAAGGAATTTTTCATTTCCTGGGTTTGGTAACAAGGCAAAGTGCAGAGTTGAGTTTCGCCGCTCAGCACGCAATGCTTCAATTCGGCGGAGAGTGGGGAACGGAGTGTCTTAACACTAGGTTCCCTCCGCCTACTCTGCTATGTGCGGGTTACAGCGTGAAGCTACTGTACTTAATACTGTAAGGAAATACTTAAAAAATAGCTAAAAAATATTTAAATTAAAATCATATGTTAATATAAAACCGATTGTTTTCATTGTGGGGCAAGGTTGAGGTGAGTACGTAAAGAGTAGCTTCTTCCATGTTTGTAATTGCAATGCAAATTAAATAAATGTAAAAAACTGTTTGTCGGGTTTTTTTAAATACTTTAAAAATACCGAAACTGAATAACACGCGGAAAGTTATTGTGCCCACGTTCAGTCATTAAATAATTGCACATTTAAATTTATTATTTTCAAATAAGGCAAAGCACGGCGTTGAGTTCCGACACTTAACATGAGGAAAGTGGACAACGCAGTGGTTTGACTCACTATAGTAGGGTAGCACTATGCATGTTGGTGTGATCCAAACTTTGAGAATGTTATATTATATATGTTTTTTTTTTCTTTAACTTCACGCTGTATCCCGCATATAGCGGGGTAGGCGGAAGGAACCTAGTGTTAAGACACTCCATTCTCTTTCAACATTTCCGTTCCCCACTTTCCGCCAAATTATGTATGTATATGTAATTATTGTGATTGCTACAGTTTTTAAGTTAGTCAAAATATTTCTTATCTTGACGTAAAAAAGTCCCGTATATTTTCACAATAATTAATTTTACCAGTGGTAAATTACTTTACATAATTTAATTTAACAGAGTATTAAGAAATTCAATACTAAACCGACATTTTCAACTCTATACTATTGTCCGCGATCACTTGTATAAGATCTAAGTAGTTTCATTTAACACAAAATTTCCTACACACACAAAAACGTAACAAAACAAACAAACAAACAAACAAACAAATATTCTTTATTGCACAAACAAACAAACAAATAACATAGAAGTACTCGTAGTAATAGCGTACAATAAGGCGGCCTTATCGCTTAAAGCGATCTCTTCCAGGCAACCTTTGGATATAGGATTTGTATAAAGTAGTGGAAGGCGGTGCACTAATCAGGATATTAATTAAATTAAAATTAAAATAAAAACAAATATACATAAAGAACAGAGTATCGAAAAACAACGCTTTCCCTGACCATCCCTTTTTGTTACGTGAGGAAACCCGTTACGGATACCCGCCTGCGGGGCTCAGACTGGTTGTGGGACTCCGGGCTGGCTGTAAAGAGACCGTCCGTATACCCACTAAACCCTCACAGCGCTCCTTCCGAACCGCCACTGGCAGAGACCCACGGGAACCAAAATCATCCACAAAACCTCGGTGGGTTCCCTAACAACCCTGCTAAACGAAAATCTGCAAGAAAAACCATAATCAAAAATACTTACAGTAACTAATTCAATCATGATTTGCAAATACGCGTCAGCCTCAGATATACGTCGCTCGAGATCGCCGTGGCGGTGCGCGGGCGCGTGCACGCAGCGAGACCAGCGCTCGCGACGCCCGTGCCTCGCTATCGTGTCCTCTAGCGCTCGCACCCAACGCTCACGCTCTGAACCGTCACGGGCCTAAAGGAAAAATATAATAAGTTTTATTAAATATAACCAGTGTCGCCGTTGACGCGTTAATAACGCGTTACCTAACAACGTATATGTCACTTTATAGATAGATACTCTTTATAGCATACGTACACGAAATAATACAGTTAACAAACATATAATCAAGAAAAAGATCATAAATAATAAAAAATAATCACATGTAAGAAAATAGTGAGGCAATGCAAAGGCAACCTTATCACTATAAGTGATCTCTTCCAGGTAACCTTTGACATAAACCCTAAACAGTAGGGCATATATAATATGCCCTATGCCGAATAAGAAGTAATAATTAGGGTATTTATACATATTCAACATTTATATTAAGCACTAATCAAATAACATATAATATACAAAATTGTAACATATATACATGCTAGCTAAATATATAAAATACATATAATATATAAACATGGATGTCAAACCATAGCAGTGTGTGTAACATTTATTTTAATCATTTAATATATTTTATATGTATTATTTTTAACAGATATTATCATTCTGCACTCTTTCGCTATATAAATTAGTGTGCCAAGTTTCATGCCCCTTCGGCCGCGTAATTTTCGTAAAAAGGGGTACCACATTTTTGCTTCAAGTATTAATACATATATTATATAATAAGTTCTCTCTCACAACCCCGCCAGCGATACGAAACGTCTTATACTTAACGAAGTAAGTAAGTAAATATAATTATAATCAATTCGGCGGAAAGTTGGGAATAAAAATGTTTAAGGAGAACGGAATGTCTAAACACTAGGTTTATTTATATGAGAATGAATTCTTTTGTTTTCAGCTTCATCCTTTTTTCCGTATAACAGAGTAGTCGAGAAAACGTTAATATATTCTTTTCTTCATTTACCGAAATCAAGAAATTCCTTGAATTAAACGCCTGTCGTGGCGCAGAGGCACAAGCGTGTGACTGTAAACGCGACAGGTTATGGGTTCGGTTCCCACTCCAGGAAACGTAAAATTTAGTATTTTCATTTCCTGGGTTTGGTAACATGGCAAAGCGCGGCATTGAGTTCCACCACTCAACACGCAATGCCTCAATTCGGCGGAAAGTGGGAACGGAATTGTCGAAAGAGAATGGAGTGTCTTAACACTAGGTTCTCTGGTCCCGTCTGCCTACCCTGCTATATGCGGGATACAGCGTGAGGTTAAAAAAAAAAAAAGAAAAAATCCGTGTGTGTGTGTGTCATGAGTGTTTATTGGCTTATTAACGCCTGGGTACAGATATTTTTCACATAATTAATCTCGAGGCAATCATGGCACAGTGGGACAGAGTGTGACAGCAAACACGATTGGTTATTGGTTCGATTGCTACCCGGGGAAATGATTGTATTAAAATAATTTTCGTTTCTTAGTTCAGATAATATAAAACACGATATTGAGATTCGCTTCTCAACACGCAACTTCTCCAGTTCAGACAGAATACAGTCTAGTCGAAGTCGATCGAAGTGTCTTGACACTACAATACTTGTTCTCTCTTACCCTGCTAAACGTGAAAAACCATGAAGCCGAAAAAAATAAGGATATCTTAATCAAAATTTTGTATTATATAAATAATCAAATATTACATACATACATACATAGCTTCACGCTATATACCCCATATAGCAGGGTAGGCAGAGGGAACCTCGTGTTAAGACACTCCGTTCCCCACTTTCCGCCGAATTGAGGCATTGCGTGTTGAGTGGCGGAACTCAACGCCGCGCTTTGCCTTGTTACCAAACTCAGGAAATGAAAAAAGTATTTTTTCTAGAGTGGGAATCGAACCCACAGCCTATCGCGTTTACAGTCGCACGCTTGTGCCTCTGCGCCACGACAGGCGTTCATATATTTAAATATTATAAAATTATTCATCTCTTGAAGAATGTACGTACTGGGTGTGTTTACGGAACATAATAGTGACCTCGGTATACTTTTATTTCGGATGAATCACCGAGATCCTGCCTTTCTCTCGTTTCCGTTTCAATGAATGCAAACAAAAACATTTCGAATTCTTCACCAGAATACTAATTTGTCCTGATGTTATCTTTTACTGTACGTGTAATTGATTGGTATTTTAATCGGCGATTAAAATACTTTGGCAAAAGTCATGAGTAGTATAGTGATATAATATAATTATAATGATACTTTTTTTTTTTTTTTATACCACGACGGTGGCAACAAGGCACACGGCCCACCTGATGGTAAGTGGTTACCGTGGCCTATGGACGCTTGCAACACCAGGGGCATCACTTACGCGTTGCCGACCCTTCAAAAACCTATTTATTCTCCTTTTGAAGAACCCCATATTGTAGCCCTCTGGGAAAACCTCGGCAGGGAGATCATTCCACAATTGGAGAATCCGCGGAAGAAAGTTCCTTTGAAATCGAATACTAGGTGTTTCCCGCAGCTTCGCGTGGTCAATCAGTCCATACAGTATACTGTATACTGTAGTATACAGTACGTATATTCCTTAATTTAAAGGCGTTAAATTAAGAAAAAAATAATAAGCAATCATGTCTGTCCAAATATTTTATTCATATGGTATATATAGAAAATTCAACATTAACTTTGCCAAACAAGCCGTTCCACCCTTTCGCTCGAATTCAAGACATTACGGGCAGAACATAACGCGCTAGAGTAGGAAATTAATTATTCCCTCGAGTTGGAATCGAACCCACAATCAATCGCTTTTGTACATTTAGACATTGACCTATCGCGCCAAGATGGTTATAAATTTCCGCTTTTCAAATTAAATTTTACATTCGATAGTATCGAGAAATAGTTTTTATCGTATACCTGCGTTTTTTTTTATTTTAAAAAAATCGTTAGGCTACGTTACATTCTTTTAACTAATAACTCTACTAATTTTATTTCCCTTCAAACTATTTTTAGTAGATAGTAATATTTTTAGTAGATTTATATATAGATAATCTATATATAAATAAATAAAGCAAAAACTTTGTACCCCTTTTTACGAAAATTAAGCTAATGGAGGAGCTTGAAACTTGGCACACTTATAGTTTATATAGAGAAGGAGTGCAGAATGCTAATATTTTTTTTAAATAATGCATAAAAAGTATATTAAATTAACAAAATAATTCTTACACACATTACCATGGTTTGACATTCATGTCTATATAAAATGACATATACATATATTGCTTTAGCAATGCGTTGTTAACGAGTACCCGGGGCCACTTATATATAAATACGTGAAGCAAAAACTTTGGATCCCTTTTTACGAAAATTATGCGAACGGAGGAGCATGAAACTTGGTATACATATAGTTTATATAGAGAAGGAGTGCACAATGCTAAAATAAAGTATACTAAATTAATAAAATAAATGTTACGCATTTACGGGGACACTAGTTTTAATTAATACTCTAATACCTGAAAATGAAACGTCTTGTGGTCCACAGTAATTGTGAAGGTGGAGTCGTCTTCATCGTCGATGCCGATCACAGCCGCTCTGAGCCGTACACAGCCGCGTCTCACACCTCGCGTCATTTTCTCTTTTGACTGGAATTAATTAAAGATCAAAGCATGAATATTTGCAGTAGTCATATTTTTACAATAATACAAGGGATATTTGAATGGTGTTGTCGACAATGGTTAGCGGCTACCTACCTAATCTATACGACATAGATAAATAGAAAGAACAAGGAAAAGTGCAATTACAAATTAAAAAACTTTTAAACTTATCTAATTTATATATATATATATATATATATACAAATATGTTTAAAATTATATATATATATAATATTTAATTATTAAACTTATCGAGTAGTCTCATTTTTTTCAAAATATTTTTTAAACCTTTATTCAAACATATAAGATATTTAGAAAAAAAAACGTATGAAAATTTGAACGTAGCAGGATACGAACCTATAGCTCTTAGCTCTTATAATCTAAATAAATAAAACAAGCGCCATAGTGCTGGTTCGAATTCACCACGTGTAATGTTGATTTATTTTTATTAATATTTTTTATCCTTCTATACTCACCGCATTACTATAATTCGTTGCTAAACAAGGATAACCTTTCACAATGATATACAAAAAGCTTTTGAAAAATTCACTTTACGTACACATTTAGGGGTTATACTGTAATTATTTTTGTTAATCATATACATTAAAATATTATGTTATTTTCTTTTTAAGCGACGTAAATTTATGAACTTCATATTACAAACGTGATTTAAGTTAAACAGTGATATCTTCGCGGCCCTACAACTCGATATTGACTTATCATAATTGCAAATGATACGAAATCTATATTCAAAATGCACAAATGCACGTTAATATACGTAAAGTTATTAAAAGGGTGTTTCATATATCAGACGACTAAGAAATTTTGTAAACTAAATTTAAATGGAACCAAATCAAACGCACTAGCTATCATACAAAAAAGAATCATCCAAATTTGTTCAGGTAGTAAAAATATATGCGTGAAGTCGATTAAAAATAATGTGTATTGTTTCATTCAAACTTATAAAAGTTATAGATTACATGTGTCTAAAATATAGACATAAAAAGCCCGGATATATCTATCGGGTTAGTCAAGGACAATGGAGCGCCAAACTCTAGACCCTACATACTTCCTTTTGTTACATCTGCAATAATCAAACTTCATACATGCCCTCTGAGGAGTCATCATGCTTTTAGCATGACTCAGTATTGTTCAGCACTATGTTCTCAAAGGTCAACGGAGATCTCTACCTCTCTAGCCACACTTTTTGCGTCTAAATCTTTCTTATCATTCTTTCATCACTCATACTCCCGACAGGCCCAAACCACCTAAGGACCTTCTTCCTCATTACTATTACATTTTTGTTTATTCTTACCAGTCTACATATACTGTTATTACGAATTCGTTCAACTAAGCTTACTTCGCATATCAAACGAAGAGATCATGTCATAACATTTTTTATTGATCAAACGGACCACCTGATAGTAAGTTTTCCTTTGCCCATAGACATCTACACCACCAGAGAAGTTGTAAATGCGTTGCCGGCCTAGAGTATACAGATGGAAGCGGCAGGAGATAATATAGTGGCTACGGCAGTCCACCATCGGAATTACGAAATTTGGGGGGAAGGATAGGTGAGAATAGGGAAAAATCGAAAGTACTTTCTTTTACCATCAAACGCAAATCAAATAATATGCACTAACTAATATTGGAATAGAATATGTGGTTACGTAATAAGTCTGGATAAATGAATATCATGAATATTAATTAAAAATATTGCTTCAATTTGGCTACCGTATTTGACATTATGATAATTTGGATAGCCAAGTTCTGAAGTTTTTATATAAAGTCAAGTATATAGCGGTTACTTTTTAATATTTTAACATTTTAAAAATATTATTTTTACTTTATTTTAGTTGATTTGACTTTAGTTATTTAACTATTCAACTATAAAAAATATAATTTTATTTGAAAAAAATTGGTTGAGGATGGATGAATGTTTGTTAGTTACGTTTTCACGTGAAAACTGCTAAACGGATTTCAATACAACTACCCTAACATATAAAGTTTGTAAATCAGAATAACATACACTACAATTTATCGACATATTTGTGTAATTCCGCCATAATATAAATATTTGTATTATAAATATCTAAGTACGCAGTGGAAGTTGTGGGGTTTGATTCCCACTCGGGGAAATGATTGTGTTTAAATTATTTTCATATTTCTACTTTGGTAAAATAAACACAGCGTTGAGGTACGCCGTTTAGCACGCAATGTCTCAAATTTGGACAGAAAGCGGCGAACATAGTGTCTTGACATTAGATTTCTGACTATACTGCCAAATGGCATAAAGCTTGAACCTGTTTTTTTTTAACTTCACGCTGTATCCCGCGTATAGCATGGTAGGCAGAGGGAACCCGAGAACCTAGTGTTAAGACACTCCGTTCTCGTACAACAATTCCGTTCCTCACTGTTTTTTTATATTCTATATTATTCACTAAAAGAAAAACCTATAAAAATATATATATTACTGTTCATTATTTAACAATATTAGCCAAATACGACAACCTCTATACGAATATATTAACATATAGAAGTTGCTTAATGTAAATATGCCGTACAATACATTTCCACAGTTTAGTTTGCGCGGTCAGTGTTGTGACATAATGGAGACAATCGTGAGAGCTTACAACACTCTGTTCTATGAGAGGGCAGGTAATTGAATTAATATGGTGAAGAAGCGTTTTGCTTATATAAATGTTGAAGTGAGAGATTCTTTAATGTTAATTGTTATGGGAGCTTTTTTGGTTTACTTTAATTTTGTATGAAAAATCAAATAAATCGATAACTATTATTTTTTTATTAAATACGAGTTGTAGGACCTAACTGTAGAAATGCGTCCCATTATTTCTTATCCTGTCGAGGTACAGAGGCACAAGCGTGCGACTGTAAACGCGACAGGTTGTGGGTTCGATTCCCACTCTAGGAAATGTAAAAGTTTAGTATTTTCATTTCCTGAGTTTGGTAACGCGGCAAGGCGCGGCGTTGAGTTCCGCCACTCAACATGCACTGCCTCAATCCGGCGGAAAGTGGGGAAACGAGTGTCTTAACACTAGTTTCTCATGTTCCCTCTGCCTATCCTGCCATATGCGGGATTCAGCGTGAAGCTAAAAAAAAAACTAGTATAATAGTATAATAATAACATTATAAAGCTTTCTTATTTAGTTTCTTAAACTATTTTAGGTTTATTTTGTAGGACTATTTTGAATTAACCTTTCGAATACATTATACTTAGTAATCACGTGATCACAATTAGACATGGTCAGTCTACAATAGTGACCAAGACCTATAGTAAAGTTGAAATGTACAATCCTCCCATCTACCTAACTTCACGCTTTATCCCTAGCGAGGTAGTCAGAGAGAACGGAGCGCCAAACGCTACGGTCCCTGCATACCTGTTTCGCCTCGTCCACAGTCATTAACCTCTTCATGCATGCCCTCCTCCTGTAGGGGGTCCTCATACTTTTTACGTGACCTTCCTCCAGTATCATTGATACTGTGTTCTCGAAGGTCAACCGAGGGCTCCCCTTACCTCTCTTGACCGAGGACCTTGACAATCCTCAATTTGTTTAAAAAAAAAACTAAAAAGACATGTTCTTTCGTTTTTTGATGAACGAAATGAATGAACCTTATCATTAAATATTTTATAGTGATCCGGTGCAACACGTGCAAATTTTCATGCAAATGTTCGATTTGCACCTAACGAGCTAAAAAGTATTTTCTTGAAAGCAACGTAAGATCGTCTTACATTAATAGATGGACATAAATAAATCTAACGAACGCGTATTAAATTATACCACAATTTGTTAATATTATTACTACGGTTGTTTTTGAGAATGGATGGATCTGAAACTGCTTAGAAGAAAACATAGGCTAAAATAAATAAAGATTTTGTATAATTCGACCATATATAACGATAAGTATTTTTTATTTCACGCTGTATCCCGCATACGGCAGGGTAGGCAGAGGGAACCAGAGAATCTAGTGCTTAGACACTCCATTCTCTTTCAACAATTCCGTTCCCCACTTTCCGCCGAATTGAGGCATTACGTGTTGAGTGATCTATTGAGTAATAAATATGTTAAAACTATTTAATTTAATGCTTGTAATAATAAAAAAAAAAAAGAATTAATTCAGTTTCACGTTTTATCCCGCATAGCAAAGTAGTCAGGTAGAACCCTAGTTCGCAGCTTTCCGTCGAAATCGAGACATTTGCGCGTTAAGTGGCGGAACTCAACGCCGCGCTTTGCCGGACCAGAGGGGGGAAATAAATATAATTTAAATTAAATAATTTATTTTTTACCTTTAATACTTTGTCTCTTGAACTTAACCTTTTGCTATTTAAAACAATAGATAGGAGGGGACTTACAAAGTTCGACTGTCATGATTATACAATGAAGAATTGTAAAAACAACTTGTAAATCAATAATAAAGTGAAATTAATTCGCGGAAGTGGCATATAAAATTTAGTCAGCTACACTCCTATTTTGTTAACATATTTGTGTTATGTAAATACGCAAGAATAGGTATCTGCGGCGTAGTCCATATAACATGATTCCCATCGGCTTACCTTTGTAAATTACAATAATTTAGTGACGGATTTACTAATAGGTTTGGGATATCAAAAAAAAACCGACGTCGAAAAATGTGGGTGTGAGTGAAATTGAAAAAAAACAAATTCAACGAAAATGTTGTGCTAAAAAAAATCTATGTACCGTCTTCCATAAATCTACCGGCTTATCTTTTAAAATTTCATCCCTTCTCACTGATAGATATGTTATATAGAATTAATATATTTATATGTATAGAAATATAAGACCATACATTACTTTATTCCATATATCGGTTTACTATAAAAGGTCATCGAGGCGCAGTTGGGCAGCATCTGACCGTAAACCGGATGGTTGTAGATTCGACCTGACTCAGAGGGAACAAATTCCGCCACTCAATATACAATGTCTCGATTTTGCTATGGAAAGTGGAGACCGGAGTATCTTATCATTCCTATGGAAAGACTTATAATGGCGCGTATTTGAAGGCACCATACTTTTGTTAATTCCTCTTAACCCAGTGGCGAGGCGTTGGAATTTATTTAAAAAAAAAGTTGCCAGAAAAATGTCTCTATTTATAATTAAGTTGGCATAAAAACAAGGTAAAGAAAGGTGTGAGCCAAAAAAAAGGTCACCGGTAAAATGTTGAGTTCTCACATCTAAAACCCCCTAAAAAATCACCAAAATCCAAAATATATGTACCGACTTCCCTAAATATGTACCAGCCTCTAATAAAAATTTTCACCCCTCACCACTGCCTTAACCACATTGAACATGTTGAATATTCGCAATAATATGACAAATATTCAACATATTTCTTGCCAAAGTAGAATCCACCAGACAACGATTTACAATAAAGACGCAACGGTCATTGTACTCCTACATGGTGATAGATAATACATTAATTTGCTATGTAATAAGGCGTACGCACGCGGTAGTCCATTCTCTCTGAGACCCTATTACGAAGAGTCACGTAGTGAAACTTATAACATTTCAGTCGTGATTCGATACGACAGCATCTGATAAATGCCGCAAAAGGTAAATAACACTGTTGCTAAATGAAGTTTACGTTTTGAATAACTAAAGGCATTAGGCGAGTTTAATTTAGTGCATATATTTTTTTTTTAACTTCACGTTGTATCCCGCATACAGCAGGGTAGGCAGAGGGAACCAGAGAACCTAGTGTTAAGACACTCCATTCTCTTTCAACAATTCCGTTCCCTACTTTCCGCCGCATTGAGGCATTGCGGATTGAGTGGCGGAACTCTACGCCGCACTTTGCCTTGTTACCAAACTCAAGAAATGAAAATATTAAATTTTACATTTCCTGGAATGTGGATCGAACCCACAACCTGTCGCATTTACAGTCGCACGCTTGTGCCTCTGCGCTACGACAGGCGCATTGTGCATATACCTATGATATATTTTTATATCTACTACTACTACTACTACTACTACTACTACTACTAATACTACTACTAACTACTAGCTATATCCCACGGCCTCGTTTTTGTGGATTATAAAATCAAAACACATCTTTTCCCGTTTTTGTAGGAATTTTCTTAGTTGTTCTTTACACTGCCGAAGGAATCCACATGCCAAATTTTAGTTTTCTATGGCCAGTAATTTCGCCAGAACTTTGTGTCTCTTAATCAGTAACGCTTGTTTCTGATATTTAAAATATAAAAATATAAGCACATAGATAATAGAAGGAAAATCTATTTTATTCACATATTACGGAAAAAATATGTAGAAACGCATATAAAAATTTTGCACATAGCGTGGTAGGCACAGGGAACCAGAGAACCTAGTGTAAAGACACACCATTCTCTTTCAACATTTCCGTTCCCCACTTTCCGCTAAATTGAGGCATTGCATGTTGAGTGGCGGAACTCAACGCCGCGCTTTGCCTTGGAAATCATTTTGGAAAAAAGCTTCACGCCGCACATAGGGACAGGCAGAGTAGTAGGGAATCTAGAACCTAGTGTCAAGACTTCCGTTCCATTAACATTTCCGTTGAAAAAAAAGGTTGAACAATATTTTGAATGCACATATAATGAAAGCACTACAATTTAAACATACAACGAAAAAGTTTACGTTGCGAACAATACGAAGCGGCACTTTGTTTTTGTACGAAAAATAAAACAAAAAAGGTCCCCTTAGGTTTGGAACCTGCCCAACAATGCTGAGAGTTACAAGTACTTCACCTATATGAGAGAACTAGAATAAATGATTGTACGCTAGCACTAACGATTATATCTTATCGCGCGTTGCGAAACGGTGCTAGACGGAAAAACTTAAGACCAAAAGTTGTAACGACACTTTTTGTTATAATTGTAAGCTGTGCGACGTGCGCTTGTTTCTCTATGTGTCTCTCTCTCATAGAAAGCAGGCCAGTTATTTTTGTTTCGTCTTTCTATTTCGCATTGAACAGTGTGGTGTCGCGACGTTATATTTATAACTTGAAAGAAATAAAATTTTATTAATTAATTCACTAATTAATCGAAAGGAACTTCTTTCCATCCGGGTGTCCCTTGACACCTCACGTCTCATCTTTTCCAGTTTCAAGTTTTTCTCCGCATAGTAAGATAGTCGGAGAGAACTTAGTGTCAATGCACTCCGTTCATCGCGATCCAACCTAATTCAAGATACTGCTTATCGGAGTTTTTAGAGTGGCCTTAGCCGAGCCGTTGAGTACTCGGCTAAGGCAAAAACCTTACAGAAATGTAAAATCAAAGTAATTTACATATAACCTCTCTCCTGAGTGGGATACAATTTACAAATATTGCGTTCTAGAAACGAAATCGTTGAAAGAGAACGGAGTGTCTTAACACTAGGTTCTTTGATTCCTTCTGCCTACCCTGCTATATGCGGGATACAGCGTGAAGCTAAAAAAAACATTCGTTTAGTCAATGGCTGCCCCACAGCGCTATGATGGCCTTAAAAATTTATTCGTGTTTGTATATGTATTAAAATATTTATACTGTTAATATTGTCTATATTACTTTTATTATTACAAAATTCGTTACAAATAAAAGAGTAATAATTAACATTTAGATAGGCATAGCTATTCGATGACTCTTATTTGTGTAATCTAGATCGCAGTGCAGATACTCGTATACCTGTTTATATGCAAGGGAACGAGCGGAAAGCGCGTTGAACATTTTAAGATATTAAAAATATGTGTAGAACACACACGCTAGAAATTAAGCTTCAGGTATGAAATAAATAAAGATTCTAGTCTTTAATTAGGGATTTATTTATTACTTTTTTTTTAAACTTCACGCTGTATCCCGCACACAGCAGGGTAGGCAGAGGGAACCGGAGAATCCAGTTCTATGGCACTCCATTCTCTTTCAACAATTCCGTTCCCCACTTTCCGCCGAATTGAGGCATTGCGTGTTGAATGGCGGAACTCAACGCCGCGCTTTGCCTTTTTACCAAACCCAAGAAATGAAAATACTAAATTTTACATTTCCTGGAGTGTTTTATTTATTTATTACTAGATACTTATTCTTATATTATGGCCAAATTACACAATATCTACATAATTAACATCTTAGGAATTAGACTGCCTAAACTATATTACAGTAAAGTTATATTTAGATCCAAATTCAGAAGTTTTTGCGTGTAAGAGCAACGAACATCTACTCTCACAAATTCAACTCACAAAATTATATTGGGAAGTAGAGCAAAATGGCTACAACTTCGTTTGCGTAGACTTTATGACCCCTAATATAACATAATATAATTCTTTCTTCTGTCATTCTAAACAAAATCGTCAAATTCATTGACCGTGAGAATTTCGGGGAAGCCTCTGTCAGCTCCAACTACACTGCCAAGCATATATACCAAGTTTCAACTTTCTGATTCAGTAGAATCTTTTCAAATTTGATTAAATAGAGAAAGGAGCTCGGACAGTGGATTCAATCGTTAAAGTATTTATAAGGGCCCCTTAATATTTTCACTTAACTTGCACTGATCCAAGCTCTTTTCTAGGCAGCGTTTGGATCCGCATAGTCACTCCATGTAATGCTAAGAAGTGTTTTCTCTATTCTCTTTTATTACAGATCAACGCGTAAAGGACTGGCTGTTGATGACTTCACCATGGCCTGCAGTGGCCATTGTCTCCTTTTACTTAATACTCATAAAGCTGGTATTGCCAGCATATATGAGGGACAGAAAACCATACGAATTGAGGACTATTATAAAGTGGTATAATATATTGCAAATCGTATCAAACGCAGTAGTTACTTGGGGGGTAAGTACAATATTAGTCACAGTAAGAGTTATTAATCATAGCTTTTTCCCGCATATAGCAGGGTAGGCAGAGGGAATCTGAGAACCTAGTGTTAAGACACTCTGTTCTCTTTCAAAAATTCCGTTTCCCACTTTCCACCGTTCATAGTTCGTAATAAATAACATAAATTCATTGATAAGTAGTAAGTAGGCAACTACAATATTTGGACTCTCTCTAGACCTAGATATTTTTATCTCATATCTTAAGCTTAGTTAAAATAATATGAATATCGTGCCCGTAGTGATCAGAATAATCATTGTAAAGAAGTACAATATTGTATGGTAATCGGTATAATAATTTAGAAACTATTCAAATAGTTTCTTTTCACCTGAATTTTTTTCACATTCAAGAGTTTCTGTAAGAGATATCTTTTTGAGATAAGTTATGCGATGGACACATTTAACTTTTATTATAGTTAATGTATATTTTATAAATAAAAAAAATAAAACAAAAATAAATTAAAAGGCAAGTCCAGTGTTTGACTTTTAATGAGACGAGGAGGGTTTTCCTCTTGTTGAGTATATATTTACACTATTTACCCGATTGTTGGATTCGACGATTTAATACGTAATGTCCCTAAAATAGATTGAATGTGGAGAACGGAGTGTCTAACCCTAAGTTTCCTTTGGCTATCTCGCTAAACGCAAGAAATTCAATAACATAAAAAAATTGTAATAATTGCTGACGTATATAGCTAAGAAGGCACGAAAACGTTTTATTTATATACAAGAAAAAATAAAAAAAAGGCTTTTTACTATTTCAGTTACAGTTTTTAGTATCGTAGTTGAAAATAATTCTAACTTGTTCCTATTCAGATATTAACATCAGGATGGACCACAACATATCACTTCGGCTGTATGCTGCCAGATTACTCGATGAATCCGGAGCCTTTACGAATGCTTCGATTCTTGTGGTGGACCATAATACTCAAAATGATAGAAATGATTGAAACTACATTTTTCATATTGAGAAAAAGGGACAGACAAGCATCATTCTTGCATATTTACCACCACATAAGTTCGTTTGTTATTATGTGGGTCGCTGTAAAATATGTTGGAGGTAAGTTTTTATAGCTTGTTTAAAATTTATATATATTTGAATTAATATGTCCTAAGATATATTAATAAATGAATAATAAACTTTGTACTCCTTTTTGTGAAAATTGTAATGTCAGAGAAGTATAAAATTTGGCACAGTTAAATAGTTTATATGAAGGAGTACAGAAATAATAAGCAATATTATTCACAGAGTCCCCGTTGACGCGTTAATAATGCGTCCTAGCTAGCTAACGTATGTATATGTCACTTTATATAAACATGGATATCAAACCATGGTAGTGTGGGTGAAATTTATTTCATTCATTTTATATATTTTTTTAAAAAGATACTATCATTCTGCACTCCTTCGCTATATAAACTATAAATGTGCCACATTTCATGCTCCTCCGTCCGCATAATTTTCGTAAAAAGGGGTCTACAGTTTTTGCTTCACGTATAAGTATATAGATAAAAATGTCATAGAAATAGATTAAATTAACAACATAAATACCACACACATTACCATTGGATTGACTTACACTTTTAAGCAAAAAGACATTTCTAAAAGAGATCTCATCTTTCAATTCTTGCGTGCTTAAACTTAATCTTACTTTATGGTTAATTCGGACGGAAAATTTTAACGAGATCGTGACATATATACTTATAAATGTCATATATCCGAATCAGACATGAAAGTTCAAAGTCACATTCAAGAGGAACTAGTGTCAAGAGACTTCGTTCTCCTCTTCCTGCCAAATTTCGTGTGAGTTGTTGTTATGAGTGACCGAACTCAACGACGTGCTGTCTTTCCAGAGCGAGGAAATAAAAATAACTTAAACATAGTCATATCAACGGAAATGTTAAAAGAGAACTGAGTGCGTTAACACTAGTGATAACCTAGGTTCTCTGGTTCCCTCTGCCTACCCTGCTATGTGCGGGATACAGCGTGAAGCTAAAAAAAACATATCACCAAGTGGGAATCGAAGTCGCAACCAGTCACGTTTACAGATATTGTCTCACCGCGCCAGGATGGCTTCGTCAAAGTTTCGACGCCATTTTATAATTATAAAACCATTATATTAAAAAAATCATAGAAATATTCTCTGACAAACAATTTACTAACTAAGTTACTTAAATTTAATACTATTATTTTGATATAATGTTTGAAACAACATTTGCCAGTTTAAATTGGATATTCGGAACGTTACTGAAAACGGTATTAAGGCGCCGCACGCGAGCTTTATATAAACAACAAGTCTAGCCATAAAACTTTCAAAGTTGATGCCTTTAATTTTGTTTCCCTTTGAAATATGCATTGTAAAATGTTAATGTAATTGTTTTGCTCGTTACAGAGAATCAATATTACGTATTTTTACGTTTTTACTAGGGACAACGCGTTGTTAACGCGTCTGTAGCAATGTATATGTCACTTTATATAAACATGGATGTCAAAGTATGGTAGTGTATCATATATTTTATCAATTTAATATATTTTTTATGCATTATTTTATAAAGATATTATCATTCTGCACTCCTCTATATCAACGATAAGTGTGTCAAATTTCATGCTCCTCTGTCCGCGTAATTTTTTTTAATTTTCGTAAAAAATGTTAAGTATTTATATGTAGATAAAAATATTATATGCAAAAATATTTACTGAATAAAAAAATAAAAAAAATCACTCTTTATCCCGCATACTAGGGCAGTCATAGAGTACCTATTGTTCATACACTCCGGTCATCTCTTTCCAACTTCTCTATCTAAATGTCGGAACTCAACGCCGTGCCTTGTCTAACCAGAGCGGAAAATAATAATTATTTAAATATAATCAAACCTCCGAGTGAAAATCGAACCCAAAACTATCGCTTTTATAGTCAGGCGTAGTTTGAATACTCCCCGATGACCTCAAATCGATTAAATGTATAATCTTTGATCTTCACGCACGTCTTTACTTCAGTCGGTTGAGGCATAGGCAATTTAGTAAGAGGTTCTGCGACCTGCACTTCACGTCCCTATTCAAACATAAGTAAATGGGGAAACCTAATATTAATATTTGATTAACTAAACTAAATAAGAATATAAATATAGCAAGTCTACGCACGAAACACTATAATTAGTTTTAACAAAACAGAAAACCGAATCCAAAATTCTTTTTGGACTGCACTTAAAGTAACATTATTGCGAATAGTTCAAAAACTACTACTCATATTTTAACTAATTTAAAATAGGATCTTATCAGAAGTACTAGCTATCATATAGAAAATCGTCAAAACTGAACTCATCCAGTAAAAAATTATGCGGTATCATACATAAAAATAAATAAAAAATACGCCTGTCATGGCGCAGAGGCACAAGCGTGCGACTGTAAACGCGATAGCTTGTGGGTTCGATTCCCACTACAGGAAATGTTAGTTTTCATTTTCTGGGTTTGGTAACAAGGCAAAGCGCGGCGTTGAGTTCCGACACTCTATACGCAATGCCTCAATTCGGCGGAAAGTTGGGAACGGAATTGTTGTGACGGAGTGTCTTAACACCAGGTTCTCGGGTTCCCTCTGCCTACCCTGCTTCTATACGCGGGATACTGCGTGAAGTTAAAAAAAAAAGATTTTTTTTTAAAATCGATTATAAATACAGTCATACTGGACTCGTGATTTTTCTAGAAATCGATATAGCAAGAGGAAAAAAGCAGTTCATAACAAAATTTTGGGCGATAAGGCCTTTTCTATTAAATAGATAATCAACATATACGACTATGCACAAGTAGATATATATGTCAATTAGTTACACGAGCACTAGCGAGATAAGTTTACATTTCACAACACGAAGCACAAACAGGCTGAAACACTCAGGTTAAAAGTCAGGTGAATAAATCGGATTGCACATACTCTTAATAATGTTATTTATGTATATACTAGCATTCCGCCCGCGGCTTCGCCTGCGTGAAATTCGGTTATATCGCGCGATATGATAAGGAGTATCCTATAGTCTTTCCCAAGATCTAGACTATTTGTCAAAATGTGTTAAGTGGTTTATGTGTCAAAGTTATAAACAGTTAAACAATCTTACATGATTTTATATTTGACAATAAGGAACTTCCATACAAACTTTTATCCCCTATTTCAACCCCCTCTATAATTTTTTTCGCGATAAAAAGTATTCTATGTCCTTTCCCAAGTTTAGTTCTATCTTCATACTGAATTTCATCAAAATCGGTTCAGTGGTTTAGGCGTGAAAGCGTAACAGAAAGACAGACAGACAGACAGAGTTACTTTCGAATTTATAATAATAGTAAGGATGTATATATAATACTTATCTAATATAAAAACCTGAAATTTACCCCAAAAATTACGTTTGTTTATGTAATTCAATAATCATGTAATAAATGTGTTGGTTTATTTTTTACTGTGAGAAAAAATCGAGTATAATATTCAAGTAGAGTTGTTAATGTTGATGTAATAAAGGCCATCGTGGAATAGCGTTTAACTGTACAAGCGATGGTTATGGGTTCGATTCCTACTCTAAGGGATTCCTCTTATTGGGTGGAAAGTGGAAATCGGTGTGTTTTGTTAACATAGATTGTTTAGATTTCTGCCACTCAAAAATGTTATGTGTTAGTATTTTCATTTCCTGGGTTTGGTAACAAGGCAAAGCGCGCGTTTAGTTTCGCCACTCACCACGCAATGCCTCAATTTGGCGGAGAGTGGGGAACGGAGTGTCTTAACACTAGGTTCTCAGGTTCCCTCTGTCTACCCTGCAATATGCGGTGTGTATACAGTGTGAAGCTAGAAAAAAAATCACACAATAAGCGACGGTGAGTTCTGCTACACGATAACACACGAAATCTCGAATTTGGGCAAAAATGTTAGAACGGAGTGTCTTAACACTAGATTCTTTCTACCTACCTTGTTATACGATAAAAGCGGGAAGCTTTGAAAGTAATATATAATAAAGATAACTACATCTCTCTCTTATTTTAAGACACCATAGTTAATATATGCAAAAGGGCAATCCCTACTAAATCGAGCTTCAGTTGACGACGTCTAAGCATCTTTGTTTAGTTGAGTGGAAATGAATACATTACGAGTTGAACCAAAACATAATTTTCTAAATAACTGGACGTAAAATAACTTATTAAATTAAGCCTGTAAATGGGTTCAAAGGGGGTTTCAAGAGACAAGGGTTGTGTATTTATGTTTATGACAAGAATATTTAATATTAGAATATTGATAATTTTAAGAGCTAAAATTTGGTAAAAAAATATTTAATAACAAGGCAAAGCGCGGCGTTGAGTTCCGCTACTCAGCACGCAATGCTTCAATTCGACGGAAAGTGGGGAAGGGAAATGTTTAAATAGAACGGAGTGTTTTAACACTAGGTTCTCTGGTTCCCTCTGCCTACCCTGCTATGTACATGATACAGCGAGAAACTAAAAAAATATTTAATGTTTTATTGTGATTTCTCAGTTTTTCCAATGAAATTAGCAAAATAAAAAAAAATCAAATAATGTTTTTTTATAACAATATGGTTTATGACTATAAGTTTAACAATTATTTTTCTAATATAATATTTTGTTCAACACTTATTTATATAATACAATATTCAGTGAAAATTTTCAAAGTCAAGCATTTTTTGTTCACTCATAAGATATTTTGTAGGACGCACAGTTTACTAATCCAGATAACGAATTGCTACTCATTATTTCTCAGTAACTTTAATATTCTAGATCAGTGATTCTCAACCTTTTTTTGTTGCCGCACATATTTAACGATTTCAAAATTTTGCGGCACACAACGAAAAAGACAAAACTTATTTACTTACTACAACACACTGTATAATTTAAGAATATTAACATTATCATATATTTGTAAAATTTGGCGGCACAAAAAAGTGCCGCGGCACAGTGGTTGAGAATCACTATTCTAGATCATCGTGATACATTGGGACAGCGTCTGACTGTAAATGCGAATGGTTGTGAGTTCGATTTCCACTCGGGAAAATATATTAAAATGATATTCATTTTTCCTCTCAGGTAGAACAAAGCGCATCGTCTAGTTCTAATCAAAGTTTCAAATTCGGATAAAAAAGAGGAGAACGGAGTGTTTTAGTACTAAGTTCTCTCCGGAATTAAACGTGAAACCTAAAAAAGCTTTAATATGCTTCAAACAAAATATTGGTAAATCAATAGCGGCAAGAAAGTGAACAAATGAACGAGCTATTTTTAGTGCGGACGGGTAACACGCCAGTACCAAAGGTCTGCAAAGCGTACTAATGGAACGACTGTACGCTCGCTATTGTTCCCTTTTTATAAAGCCAGCAGAATTGTAATTTTTAAGTAAGAATATAAAGAAAAAAATTAGTATTTTAGTCGAATATTAGTATAAAGGCGAATTTTATGAA
>JAKGSA010001265.1:69867-82187 GCA_033558755.1 Philaethria dido | reverse complement strand
TAATATATGAAAACAGAAATAGAAATGATATAGAATATTAACTTGGAAGAGATTAATGTTATGTAGATCTTAAAGTAAAATATATAATTAGATCAGATTAAATCCCTGTTACGTGTAATTTTAAAATGAATTCTCAGAATTTTAGTTATATTCCGAGGTGCCTTTTAAAGTATTATAAGATAACGTAGTGTAACATCCGAATATCCTCATTTACAATTTCCTCAATAGTCACATATAATCAAAATATTTCAAATACTAATAGTCAAATTGATTAGTCAAAAAAATTGTTATAAAAAATGAATTCATTCTTGATTTTTTTAACAGGAAAACTTTTACATATTACAATTTTTTTTTTTAATTCATTCTTGATTTTTTTAACAGGAAAACTTTTACATATTACAATCAAATGTTTTTTGAATTTGAACTCACAACTTTGACTTTCATTTTGTCGAATCGAATTTTGCTGCTAATTTTAGTTAAGATTTCGAAAAGTAATTATCTATAAAAATCGCTATACAAAATTCCATGTACTTTCACCCTCTGACAGCAAGTGAGTGATACTCATCGTTCATTACGGATAAACAATATTAGCTGACTAAGCTGCAACATTGTTGATGGATTCTTAAGCGGGACATTGATTGATGCTATTCTTACAATGCATTGCACAGGCAACACTTTAGACATTTTACAAAAAGACATTCTACTTACTAATAACCACTATTTTGAGTTGTGAGCATTATTTATAATAATAATTAAATATTAATCGGTAGTTTTCATTTTAAAATTCATACAATACACTTCTGAAACATTACGTATCTTACAATACATACTTACTTACTTAACTTCACGCTTATCCCTAGCGAGGTAGTCAGAGAGAACGGAGCGCCAAACGCCACGGTCCCTGCATACCTCTTTCGCCTCGTCCACTGTCATTAACCTCTTCATGCATGCCCTCCGGGGAGTCCTCATGCTTTTTACGTGACCTTCCTCCAGTATCATTGATACTGTATTCTCGAAGGTCAACCGAGATCTCCCCCTACCTCTCTTACCTCTCTTACAATACATACAAAATATATTGTATACTTATTTATTATTTCTTTACTCATATCGTTACGTTAAATAGAATTTTCGCGTATTTTCATATTACTGCATACATCTCTGAATTGAAATATATAATGAAAACGGATCCGGAACTCAAGATGAATATATGGCTGATTTGACTCGGAAATCAAATCTCATGTAATTTTACAGTTACTTGCATACAAACATACAAACATTTTAATATTTAAATACCCTAATATCCAAACTTTGCCCATTACAATCTTAGTAATATGATTATTCTTGTGATTACTAATTAGAAATCAGTTCGTCATGCCCTGTTAATATATGGCTTTATGCATTCTTATTTTAAGGTTTGCTTAAACCTCTAAAAAAAATTGGTTCTTATTTTTAAGTTAATAAGTTTTTACTTGATACTTATTTTAATATAATTTGATGTTTAATTGGGATGTATGGAGACTGTTTTTGTTTGTAAATTGTTTTGTAGTAGTTGTATTTCTAGGTGGTATTTAGGGGTTACGTAAAGAGTGACAGTGTATCACTATATTATCGTATCGTAACAGTATCATATGCTTTTCAGCATTTAACGGCAATTAATAATAATTGGGTAAATTAATGCAAAGGAGCATTTATTTTAATGTATAAAAATCACCTGCTTTTTATAGTAAACGATTTCGTAATTATGAACTAAAATAAATACAGTGACAAATTTTATATTTTTTTTATATAATACCATAAGAATTTAATAATATTATAAAAGATGAAATATATGTTTCTCCAAGCTCTCACCATGTCTAAAGTCAGTCATTATTTCCAGGTAGTAATCAGTCATGCACAAACTTACAGACAGACGACAATTCTACAGATTTATTTTTTGCTTTTCTTTACTTACCGGTATATATAAACCGATCTATTTAATATTTATTTTAAATCTTTTACACAGAATTGACTTCTCTACCCTTTATTATATATATTACCATAAATAACTTAAAACTATGTCAACAACCAAGTCATGCCTGTCGTTCATTCGTAGCTATTAACAATAATTAAGCTGCAACAGCGTTGATCGATTCTTGAGCAGGACGTTGATTGATGTGCAAGGTACCTTTAACATTGCCAGTGGAAATTGTCTTTTAAGGATTTGCTGCGGTTGTACACCTATATAAAAGGAGAGTATCTATTTCCCACAATATTAGCTTGATACACTCTAAACAGGAAACAAATATGATGTTATTTTTGTTTTCAACGCCTTATTCTTGAAAAGAAATTAAAATAATACACATAATATTTTTACACTTTCCGTTATTCAAAACTTTATATTTATTTTAACAAAAAGAATATTAATTTACCTTTTACGAAAACCTAGATGGATTATTGAGCTTAAAGTAGATCTGAGGAAAAAGTAAAATCGTATAAATATTAAAAAAACTCTTTGGCCAACATTCCCCTCTGAAAGAAGTAGCCATGTCATAATCAATAGCAAAAGAAACTAATGGCCTATTAAAATTCTACCCTAGGGCAAAGCCCTCTTCAACTAACAAGAGGGATCGAAGCCTTTTCCTCCCCACGTAACGGAGTGGCGGAAAATACATATTAGCTTTTTAAACTTTTTACATCAATCTTCAAAATTTTTAAAATTTGAAAACTATTTGTTTGTTTATTAGTACAAAATCAAGTATTTACTATTAAAAAGTAAGCAGTTATAATATAACTACATTATGTGATTCTTTACATTTTCTATGTAATCGATATCAATTTACAATTCATAATATACAGCTCAGCTCATACAGCTTCGTAGTTTTTTTTAGTTTGCAATCATTACCAAATAATAATGATGAAGAGTGATTACGTGATTTCACCATATTACTTTTTAGTAAACAATAATACTAATTTTAAAGAAATGTAAATTATTATTATTATTATTTTATTAATTCGGCGGAAAGTAGGAAATAGAATTGTTGTAAGAGAACGGAGTGTCTTAACACTAAGTTCTCTGATTCCCTTTGCCTACCCTGCTATATGGGGAATACAGCATGAAGTTAAAAAATATATATATATATTATTATTCTTTATTAATGGTTTTGAGCGTGCCAGTTGAGCACATATTACTCTGCCAGTATTACGTTTGGAGAACACAAGAAAGAGATTGTTCGGCTATAAAGAAAAAATGTATGAATGTATATAATGAAATTTTACAACGTGAAATTAATCCTTTCCCTATAGTCCCACGTGCCTGAAAGTTTAGTCACGGGTCCGGTTTCAATGATAAAATACATTTTATTATATAACACTACTGTCTCTATGGAAAAGAAAAATAATATCAAATAGTAAGTAATATTATGGTTGCGATTTTTGCAATTATTTATATATTATAATAATTACCAAAAGTAAATAAAAATAACCTAATCAAAAAATATTTAAAATTTGCATGATTAAGAAACAGTAAATATATCCCACTGCGGCATAATTTTGGAATTCAAGTTCTTTTTAAAGACAGTCATAATACTAACAGAGTCTAATCTAATAAAAATAATGTATTAATCGACATACAAGTACAAATACAAGAGCTCTCCCTGTAATATGACTATTCCAATCTAAAAAATCGCTAGTAGAACATGCTAAGTTTGGATTTATGATTTTACATTTATAACGCTGTTTCATTATATTTGTTAATTTAAAAAGTTAACTAATCATATTTGAACCGTGATACGGTACGGAGACACTTAATTTACAGCTTTACATGCTCATACAAGCTAAAGATCAAAGGCTACCAACGAGGTAATCCATCTGTTATTATGTGTAATAAAACTCGTGTACTTAAAAAAATTACAAATTATTTAAAAATATATTTATTTTTATTGATAGTACTATTGTGGCGCAGAGACACAAGCGTGTGATTGTAAACGCGACAGATGGTGGGTTCGGATCCTACTCCAGGAAATGAACATATTAGATAATATTTAGTGTTTTCATTTCCTCACTCTGGTAACAAAGCAAAGCACGGCGTTGAGTTTCGCCATTCAGCACGCAATGCCTCGTCCTCATTCTGGCGGAGAGTGAGGAACGGAAATGTTAAAAGAGAAAGGATTGTCTTAATAGTAGGTTACCTGGTTCCCTCAGAAGAAAATTATTTTAGATTTTGTTACTATTTAAAACGTATAAAAATAAATACATTTTTAAAACTAATTTAATATTATATTATAAGTATAGTTTTTGTTGTAGTTCCGCCTATCATGACAATACAGAACCAACTGGTAGGTGCGAATGAAGGCGATACGGTGCACCTAGACTGCCATTCGGAAGCCTTCCCCAGGTCTATTAACTACTGGACTATAAATGAACAAATCATATCACAGAGTAAGTTTGATTTATTTTGTTTTTTTTTTTAATATTTATATATATACATAATTTTACAAAATTAGTTCAATTCTGAATACAAATTGAACGTAAAAGCTATTTTCTACGGTTACGCTTTTTGTAACTGTATCCGGTTAGTAAAATTTTCTAACATCTTTCTACAGAAATGCTAACAGTAAAAATGACAGCTGCATACAAACTTTTGACTGAATATAAATATTCTTACGCTTATTGACTAGATATAAGCTACTGTCCGTTCGATTTTTAAATGGATTTTTAATAAAATTGCTTTATTTAACGTTTATTAATTAGAATGAATATTAATTTAAGATTCAATTGTAGCAAATGTTTAAATTTGTTACACAAATATTTGAATATGTGAATACTGTGTTGTAGTGAACTTAGTATTTTTCACAAAAAAAAGTAATGAGAGAATTAAGTATTGTTATACTTTTATGGAATAAAATATCCTTTAAAAATGTTTACTACTTCCTTCCTTTTAATTAAACTAACATAAACATTGCTCTTAATTAATTTATTATTGATATATTAAAATGTATTGACATCATAATGGCGAAGTTGGAACATGCCTGACTTCCACGAAATAGCCGTAATTAAAATCCCTCTATATACTTATATATACAATAATTTCTTTCATTGATCTGGATAAAGGAAATTAATTAGATTCTGACTGTCTGCATAAAATATATATTATGTGTGAAAAATAAAATACATAAAAATAGAACAAAATTAACCAAGAAGTTTCTAATATTACAACATAAATATATTCTGCGGATGTGAGAATTGCTGAATGTGGTACATTCAGGCTGAAACTGTTATTTACACCAACACACAATCACTGAAACGCCATACTTTTATTTTTATTTTATGCAAATTCGAAAACCAATTCGAGTGAAATATATTTGACGGCAAAGTTCAGAGCCCATTGAAATAACTCGGCAATTTCTATTTTAAAAATGATAGATCGCTGATACAACTTGGACAATTTGGTTTGTATTTGTTTTTACCTTTCATTGCTATAATCACTTTAAATAATATTATTTTAACCCTTACCTTGTACAGCCTAGTGTAAATGAGTGTTAAATTGCTATTCTTATTTTTTGTTAGTAATATTTTATTATCAATCATTACGTAATAACTGATTTTCTTTAATATATTCTTATCAATCTTGTCCTTCAGTAGATATAACGTTTTAAAGTACGTTTTTCAAGCTGTCAGTGTATAATCTATAAAGAAATCGCTTTCAACAATTACAAGTTCTCTACTAAATATACACCTCTAAATATTCTTGATTAAAATTCCTCAACCAAATTTACTTCAATCTTAATACAAAAGTAAAAGTAGCAATTTCATAAAAATTATAGAACAAAAAGTGCATAAACAAGCTTCTCATTGTCCTACCCGTAATAACAAATATTTCCAAGTGCACTTAACATATTTAACAAAGTAAACGGCAAGTTTTTGCAATAATGGAAGGAAATTGCTATTGTATTACAATCGCATGCAAACTTCAACTTGCAATGCCATGTTATTATGAGAAATATTTCAAATAGTAGTCACAGTTGTAGACGCTGTTTTATTACATTTGTTCATTTAATATATTAAGGCCATCGTAGCGCAGTGAGACGTCTGAGTGTAAAGTTTTGGGTTATTGGGATTCGAGATTGCTTAGGGTTTGATTCCCACTCGGGGGAATGATTATATTGAAATTATTTTCGTCACTGGTAAGACAAAGCGTAGCGTTGAGTTCCGCCTCGTATTGCGCAGTGTCTCGCATTCAGGTGTAAAAGGGACTAATGGAGCTTGCTATGCGGGATAAGGCGTGAATCTAGTAAACAATAAATATTATATAACTTCAAATGTTACTAATTTCATTTATACTGCTACATTTTTAAGCTCTATAACGACCGGCGGGGATGAACTCTTACCTTACATGACTATAACTGACTTATGTATATTTAGTGTACTTCCCGCTACTTCGTTTATTTTAAAATCGATTTCCGAGGTCATCATCAGGCAATCATTATAAAATAAGAAAATATAAATTGCATTAATCTTGAATGTTAATTTTCCTTGCATTGATATTTTGGACTCGATTTTCACTTAAAAATCATATTCATTATTCAAAACAAAAGCTAAAAAGTAAAATGTTTAATACGTGAATTTTTGTTTGAGTGATAATAGTAATTACATTGATACAATCGAATACATTACTTAATTATTTACAGCCGATAAAAGGTTCGAAGTGATAGCGGTGGAACGCGGTTACGAGGTGGACATGCGGTTGAAAATAAAGAAAGTAGGTCGCAGTACTTTCGGCACGTACAGTTGCATATCGAAAAATTCCCTTGGAGACACCGATGGAACTATTAAATTGTATCGTAAGTATTATTTTTAATTCTTATAATTTTTTTTTAAATAAGTTTATAAAGATTTAATATGAATAGGATAGGATCAAACGTTGTGATAAAATATTTATTGGTCAAATGCTTAATGTTTCAAAAATATTTTATTATAATTATTGCATGATTGGAGTAGTAATTATTTTTTTTGAAAGCGATACTATAATACTTAGAAGATTATCTCGTTTACAAGATATGTTTTTGCTGAACGAAAAATATAATATTTGAATAAAATATGAACAATTATTTAACACAGATAAAACAAGCAGTGAATCTTTGGTCAAATGTTATAAATCAGTGATTAAATTCATTTGATGAGTAATAGAAATTCAATAGTTGCACATTTTTGTTATTCGGAAACGATTATGTGTTAGATAAAAAAATATTAAAAAAAAAATATATATAATTTAAATAGGTTAAAGTGGAAACCCGCAAAGATACAAAATTATATAAAAACAATTAACAATTTATTTATATATCGTAGTCACCTTATATTTGCTCTTTTTAAAAGACAATTACACAATGCATGCACTACGAATGGGAGAATCTCATCACATTTAAATTAAAATATTTCACACTGTGTTTATTTTGAGAATTTCAAGAGCACTCGTAAAGGCTACATTTTTTACTATTTTTTCATTAATTTGTATGTAAAACAACCTTGATATGTTGGTCGGTACTTTTTGAATGTAGATCTTATTGAAGTAAAACACTTTAAAAGGTACAATATTTTTTAAAAATAATAATAAAAAATTATTAATTTCAACATCCTTAAATACCTTTTCTACAATCTTTGGTCGTGAATATATTTCCATATTTTACACTTAAGTAGTTAAACTGCATGTAAGCAAGCATAAGAAACGAAGCCACAACTAATAATACAAGTAATAAAAAATTCACCATGTATATATTACAATATGGTACATAGAACACAAATACATATATAAACCTAAAATATAATATTTCAGCTCTCACAGGTAGGTTCGAGGAGATGCAATACAATGAAGTGGGAGACTTCGAGGAAACTCCCGACGTGAGCGAATTAGAGGCGTTAAAACGAAGCTCGGCGAGTACACTCGTACCAGTACTCACACTTATAACCATTATTGCCATATTATGAAGCTAATTTGTATATACAAAATATATTGTTACAATCTTTTTCACTTTGTTTTATTTTTAACAAAAAAGAAAATTTTATGTTAAATATAAAATATAAAAGCGTCTTATTGAGAAAAAAAGATTCTATAATGCCGGTGACAAACACAAACAAACATTGACGATAAAAGTACATTATGTAGGGACTGAGTAAGTCTATAAATTCAATAGTTGCTTTCCACATTCTACTGTATTAATAGAAATGTCAATTCAATATCTAGAGATCTAGATGCAAGCTAAATATTGTTATACCAATTTATAAAACAATTACTTATAAAAGTAATTGTCTGATAAATTTATGATGAACCAATTTTATTTCAAAGAAAAATAATTGCGCCTTTTAGACAACATTGCAGACATTGCTCGAAAAAGCTTTTGACGCTAGCATTTGAAGTTTGATTTACTCAAATTATATTTTATTAAACTGTAGTCAGTAAGGTAATTAAGCGTTTTAATGCTGGAAAAAGTTTTTTTTAGGTATGAGAATCATAATATAAATGCAAATATAAAAAAACTATTCAAAAGTAATAATAAGTAATATATTAAGTACACCTTAAGTAATTAAGCTAATGCTCTAAGCTGTGATGTTGGTACGTTGTGTGCTACCTTTTACATTTACCATTTATAAGAATTATAATATGGTAAAATTATTCGAAAGAATGTATATTTTTAGCATGTATTCCTCTGGTGACGTCAAAGCGTCAGACAAAGCGCGCCTTGGGTCTCTCCATACAAAACGTAATTTATTTAAAATGGAGGAAAAGTGAAAAACGGAGCACTTACTTCCTGCTTCATATATGTTAGGTGTTTTGTAAATATGAATGACATATTATCAAAATATAAAATATATGAATCCGTAGATTTAGGAAGTGTCTTAACACTAGGTTCCCTCTGTCTACCCTGCGGGATACAGCGTGAAGCTATGTATATACATAGCCTATCTAATCTTATCACTAACCATGAGTTACCACAAAAATTTATATACCATAATGTTCACCAAAATATAGATTAATTTATAATAATCGCCTAAATAAAATTGTTACTATGTTGTCGTGATATTAATGGAGGGAGCATCACCATATTGAGCATACATTTTTGATGAACTTTATGTACAACCTTCACAAACATTTTCGTTTTAGCTATAGTCACCTGCATATTTAAGTTACGAAGTACCCTAAACTTTAGGTTTATCATCTTCAATTATACGCCTTCTAAGTCGTTTCACTGTAATTTATAGCACCTGAGTAAACAAACTTTCAACTATTTAATTTACAAGAGAATAGAAAGTTTCAATTTCGGTTAAATGTCAATTTAATTTTAAATGATTCTCCATTTAATATTTTATACTATATTTTGTAAAACAGATCTTTGATTACTTTACTTCTAAAATAGATTACAAATTAAATATAAAATAAAAATTTAAGCGTATTGCCAATTCAACATCATACTCTATATCTTTTAAGAATTTTGATTGAACTTCACATATGGGATCAAAAATGCATATTTACATAAGATGTCATAGTAAGAATTCAACTTTACGTATTTTACATATACATGCTTTCGTCCGATTTAGAAATAATATGTTACATTACTTTTAATTATACAAAAAGAAACTTTATTTTTCATTTTTCGTGGCGTTGAGTGTCCCCACTCAGCAGGCAGTGTCTCAATTCGGCGGAAAGTGGGGAATGGAGTGTCTTAACACTAGGTTCTCAGATTCCCTCTGCTTACCTTGCTATATGCGGGATACAGCGTGGAGCTAAAAAAAGGAACTTCATTTTTATATCTAATTCTTGGAGCATGAATTGGGTTTTCAAAGCAGATTAATGATGCAGTATTAAACATCCAGTAAGTACGACGGTATTACATGCATATATTCAGTATATGTATTGTAATATAAATATATTGTATAATAATAAATAAATCGTAAAAGTGAAATATATCCAACTAACAGCTATATGTTAGCAGAATATCACTAACACATAAACGAACACAGCCAAAGCGTTAGTGTTGTGATATATCATGCACGTCGTTGTCCTGAGCCTTTTATATTTTATGTTTATCCAGGGTGATTTGAGCATCTGCGTCCGTTCGAACTATGAGTACATTTTGCAGGTTTATTTCATGTTTATACCGATTTTTATTGAGGACATAATTTCTGTTACGATCAACACGCCGAGCAATTTTTTAAAAGGAAACGTGGTATGATTCTATAATATTAGAAACCACGTCATAGGTTTTGTTTAGATGTATTTTTTGCTGTGATTGAGTCTATATTGGAACTAGATTTAAAATAATTGTTATCCATAATAATATACAATGTTTTTTTCTAAAAATATAAATTTCTAGATAAAGGATATCTTCGTAACCAAAATTCAACAAAAAAACCAGTTTCATTATATTATATAAATTACAAAATTACAAAGATTTATCAAACGATTTCACGGTATTTTTATAGTACACTGGAGTTTCAAGAATTTGAGGCTACATATGTATAATATATATCATAACAATTTATTATAATTAGAAATCAATTGACGCGTAAAGTATATGGTGGTTTCGCAACAAGTACATATAAAACTTTATACAAATATGTGTGGCATACATGCTAGTATATTTATGTAGGTTCTATTTATATGTTAATTAGCATACGTAACTTTGAAAAAAGAGCTTTTCGTATATAAATCTTACCTAAAACTAACTTTTACTTTAGCTACATTTAACAATTTCAAATTCATTCACAATTTTATTAAAAAAGAATATAAAAGCTTTTCCTTTCGTATTAATATATTGATTGCAAAACCACGACAATATTACATTTTTTTTTAATTTTTGATCTCCGAATGCCATAATTTTCGGAAACGTTCACAAATTTGTAACTTGTTAACGACACGATTTTAATTTTTATTCGAGGCGGTACGTGTTAATAATTACGTTGAACCTTTGGCTATTACCCCTTATAACCTTTAGTTATTCCCTCGAATGTAACAATTTAAGGTAACATTATTAAAGAAATTATTTCCAACACGCAATTTGTGTAGTAAGTTATTCAGAAAAATTAGGCCTTTTCGTCATGTAAAGATAAATTTATTATATTCAATTAAGATATTTCTATCTATGTAAGTTTCACGTTGAATTCCGTATACCAGGGTAGGCAGAGGAAATAAGAGAACCTAATGTTAAGACGGACAACGGAAATGTGAAAAGAGAACGGAGTGCTCTTTTCACATTTCCGTTGCCCACTTTCCGCCGAATTAAGGCATTTAGCGTCTGAATCTGAAGTCAGCGTGGCGGAAGTCAGCTCCGTGCTTTGCCTCGTGACCAGAGCAAGGAAATCAAAATATTAAATATTATTTAATATTTTCCTGGCGTGGGAATCGAACCCACAACCTCTCTTTAAAAGTCGCACGCTCATGTCTCTGCGCCACCACAGGTATATAAGCTTATTATATATCTATAAATATTTATATAATGTAGTACATCACCTCTTAAAATTCTAGTGCAAATAAAAATGTTTCACTAATATTTTATTCTAAGAAACGACATTTTCATTTCAGTTTTTTTTTTAATATAGTTAAAATTAAATGTTCATTAAAACAAATAAATTTACAACAAGCACATTATAATTAATTAATATCAGAACTTCAAACGGTCTTTGTTTTTAAGTCTAATACAAAATTAATTACTTTTCATCTTTCATGCGCCATCAGCATGTCGGTATAAGAAAGAAAGAAAATAATAAAATCAATAATAACTTAGGCAATACATTTTACGTAACAAACAACTTTTTGTGTATGTTTAACATATGGTGGCTTAATTGCACTGTGTTCTGCCACACGTCCACATATGATTTCGTTTTCATCGCTGCCTACTTTTTTTGGGTAAATTAACGTAGCTATTTAAAGCTACCAAGAAAACTGATTTTTAACACTGTTAATTGCAAAAGTGACCGAGTGTTTAAAAAAAACGAATATATTTTTCGAAACTCTACTACTAAAAATAGTAGAGTAGGTATGAGACCAAAAGAAGTATGTTTATGACCTTATATATAGCAATGGCACTTAAATATAAATTTATAATAAACAAATAACATAAAATATATTTCATGAAACGAAGCCTAGATACATACCATTAAGATACGTAATTACAGTGCATATCAGAGTTAGCAAGCCATAAAATAAGTTTGCGTACAATTTGTAGACGGAGTGTGGAAATGAAACAATTTTCAAATAAATGTGAGGCTATATGTATTGCTGTATTTGCTTACACAATCTCGTACCAACAGATCGTATTTACTCGACTACAATATGGAAGGGAACTTTGATT